>PVJS01008358.1:0-45410 GCA_004027185.1 Glis glis | reverse complement strand
CTGGAGCCCCGTCTGTCCTGGACACCCCCAGGCTTCTCTGCTGCCTCCTCTTTCTCCTCCAAGATCATTTCTCAGGCCACGTCATTTGTCTCCCATTTGGCCAACACAAGTCCACGTGAGAGGCAGAGGCTGAGAACCTTGCCCCCCTTCCTCCCAGTATGTTAATACTTTTAATAATATGTCAATAATGTTAGTTATGTATATAACTAAACATATTATGTAAGTATATATATATATATATATTACTGTGCCCCAAGTGAACAAGAACAGGTCTTAAGTCCTGAGAACAGCAGCCTGGGCCAGAAAGTCCTAGCCCCTTTCCCAGTTCTGGGTTCTTTCTCCTTCCAACCAACCAGCAACCAAAAAGAATAATGAGCAGGACTCTGACCCCGCACGATGACCAGCTCACTCTTGGTGTATTCTGAGATCTCCATGTGGATCCCAGAATCAATCCCAGCTCGGCAGCGGAAAAATAAAATGCGGTCCTGCTGCTCAATCAGGAATTCCAGCCTCACAAAATCATCCTGGTGAGAAGTCTTCTCTTTTTTTTCCTTGACAATTTTTGTATCTAGTTCAAGTTTTTCAATTGTGAAATGTATCGGGGCTCTTTCCTCCACGACAGCACAAGTGACAGCCACGACCCCACCTTCTATCACCTCCTTCTTGTCCAGCATCACCCTGGGCCTGGGCACTCCTTTGAAGAACGAGAAAGGCCAGTTAGTGTCAGTTTGATCTGGTCACACAAGATGCCTGTCCTTGTGGTCCACCCATCTGAGGGTTCTTCCCTGCACCCCCAAATACCCAATGCTACCTCTCAGGTAATAACCGAGTATGCGTGTGCCCTGCACTGAGCCCCAAACTCTGAAAAATATAAAAAATATTCAAGCAGGAAGATCATAGGTTCGAGGACAGCCTCAGCAAGTAGCAAGATTCAAACCAACCTAGCGAGACCCTGTTTCAAAACAAAAGTAAAATTGGGCTGGGGGTGTAGCTCAGAGGTAAAATGACCCTGGGTTCAATGCCCAGTACAAAAAATAAATAAATAAAATAAAATAAAATATGATCAAGATATGGTTGGTGTTTTCAATGGTTTATAATCCCCATGGGAATGTGGTATAATCAGATCCCCAACTGATACAGTTTAAAGAAAATAAATCAAGCAGTTTTTATTAAAATTACTATGATGGTCATAATTTTTTTTCATTCTTTAGGTACTGAGGATTCAACTCTGGGTCATTCTACCTCTGAGCTACACCCCCTGCCCTATTATTTATTTATTTATTTATTTATTCATTCATTTATTCATTTTTCATTTTTGGTACTAGGGATTGAAACCAGGGGCATTTACTTCTGAGCTACACCCAGCCCTATTTTATTTTTATTTTGAAACAGGGCCTTGTTAGTTTGATGAGTCTCCCTACTTGCTGAGGCTGTCCTCGAACCTGTGATTCTTCTGTCTCAGCCTCCCAGGTACTGGGATTACAGGCATGCACCACCACTCCCAGTTCTTATTTTTATTTTGAAACAGGGTCTCACTTAGGTTGATGAGTGTCTGACTACTTTCTGAGGCTGTCCTTGAACCTGCAGTCTACCTGTCTCAGCCACCCAAGTGTTGGGATTACAAGCATGTTGCCACCATGCCCGGATGTTACAATTTATTGAATGCCAACCACAGGTTAGGGTTGACTGTAATTTTGTCCATCAACATTTACTGATTGCCTATCATGAGCCAAATTTCTGCTTGGGATATAATAATTGGGAAAATACAATCTTATCTCTCTATTAATAATTTAACAGACCAGAAGAATGGATAGAGCTGGGCGTGATGGCCCACACCTGTAATCCCAGTACTTGGGAGGTTGAGACAGGAGGATTGCAGGTTGGAGGCAAGCCTCGACAACTTTGTGAGGCCCTCTGCAATTTAGGGAGACCCTGTTTCAAAAAAATCAATGAATAAATAAGCCAGGCATGGTGTTGCATGCTCATAATCCCGGTACTTGGGAGGCTGAGACAGGACAATTGTAGATTCAAAGCCAGTCTCGACAACTTAGCGAGGAGGCTCTAAACAACCTAGTGAGATCCTGTTTCCAAATAAGAAATAATATCGGGCTGAGGGTGTAGCTTGGAGGTAGAATGCCTCTGGGTTCAGTACCCAGTACCAATAAAATAAAATATGTCTGGGGGTGTAGGTCAGAGAGTAAAATGCCCCTGGGTTGAATCCCCAGTACCAAATAAATAAACAAGCAAACAAACAAATAAATAAATAAATAGTGAGCAGATAGATGTGTGAGAAATACAGTCTCACATAGCTTAATGAAAGGGAAACATTCTAGTAAATCCAGTTAGGTGATTTCACCAAGCAAACAGAGTGTATTTACCCAAACTAAGACAGCTATGATAGCACTAGGTGATATACTCTTATATTTTTTTTTTTTGGTACTGAGGATGCAACCCAGGGCCTTGTACAAGCACTCTATCACTGAACTACACCCTCAGCCCTTTTGTTCTGAGACAGAGTCTCACTAAGTTGGCAAGGCTGGCTTCAAACTTGATTGATCCTCCTGTCTCAGCCTCCCAAGTATTGGGATTACAGGGGTGCACGACCATGCCCAGCTGGCCCTACAGCCTTACTACAAATACATTCCACTAACTGTGGAAAGAGAGTGAGAGCTCTAAGGACCTGGGGTGATTAACTTTGCTTGGGAAAATGTCAGAGAAGAAATCCCTGATCCCTGAAGAAAAAAAGCATAGTTTGTGAGATATGATGTAGAAAGGTGTTCCTGGAGAGGGAACAGCGTGGGCAAACACAAGGAATTTAGAAATAGCATATCCTGATGCGTATAATCCCAGTACCTGGGAGGCTAAGAAAGGAGGATCACAGGTTCGAGGACTGCCTCATCCTGTAATCCTATTATTTGGGAGGCTGAAGCAGTAGGATCTCAGGTTCGAGGTCAGCCTCAGAAACTTAGCGAAACCCTCAGCAACTTAGTGAGACCCTATTTCAAAATTAAAAAAAAAAAGAAAAAAGGGGTGGGAGTATAGCTCAGGGGTAGAATGCCCCTGGATTTAATCTCCAGTACCAAATAACAATAATAATAATAACAACAACAATAATAATGACAACAACAATATTAATAATAATGAAGTAAGGCTGGTGGTTTAGCTCTGTGCAAGAGCACTTGCCTGGCATGCACGAGGCCCTGGTTCCTTCCCAAATCACATACACAAATGAAAGAAAAGAAATGGCCTGGCCTACTGGGAACTCGTGTCATGCCTATATTTGCAGGTCAGGAAAATGCCAGGCAGATGAATGAGAAGGACAATGGACAGGCAGGGACCCAGTGTTGCCACTCATTCAGTTACTCTTCTTGCCGCTGCACGTGCTATGTGTCACTGGCTGGCCTCCGTTCAAATTCAGGTACTCACCTTTCACGGCTACCATGTATGCCTTGGTGATGTTCTCTAGTTTGTCCAGAATCACGGAGCATTTGTATGACCCTGAGTCATGGACCCGGGCCTGTGGAATAAAAATGCTCTCCATGTCCCTCGTGGAGGAGACGCTGCGGAACATCACATCGTTTTTATAGAACAGCACCGTGTGCTTGGGTTTGATTTGCGAGTTGATGCTCATGACCACGATGCACCTCAGGGTCAGGCTTTGCCCGTTGGACACCGTCCAGTCTGGCAGGCTTTCCATCCGGATATCATTGATGGTGAAAGCTAAAGGCAAATGGAAGAGGAAAGACAAACCCATTATCTTAGAAAGGGCATTTTCCCGGTGAATGTAACTACAGCACATGTGGTGTTATCACGTCCTGCACAGTGCAGTGCCCCGAATGCCTACAGGGACCCAACAGATAATGACCGTGGGTAGTGGGTCAAATAGGAGGCAGATGATAGTAAGCTGCTCCTATTCTCACCAAGATATGGTGGCAGCATGTGACAAATACAGGATGGAAGCAGCCTGTGAGCTGCCACACCATGGCCCCTGGAGGAACATTAAGATTTAGGCAGAGCTGGGTGTGGTGAAGCACACCTGTAATCCCAGTGCTTGGGAGGCAGAGACAGGAGGATCACAGGTTCAAGGACAGCCTCAGTAGGTAGTGAGACTCTCTTCAACCTAGAGAGACCCTGTTTCAAAATAAAAATAAAATATGGCTGGGGTATAGCTCAGAGGTAGAATGTCCCTGGGTTCAATCCCTGATAAAAAAAAAAAAAAAAAGATTTAAGCAAAGCTGGGTGTGGTGGTGCACACTTGTAATACCAGTACTTGGGAGGCTGAGACAAGAGGATCACAGGTTCAAGGCCAGCCTCAGCACCTTAGTAAGGCTCTCACCAACTTAGCAAGACACTGTTTCAAAATTAAAACTAAAAAGAAAATTCAAAAGACTGGGGGTTCAGTGCAAAGGAAGAGCACCCCTAGGTTCAATCCCCAGTATCAAAACAAAACAAAAAAAGATTCCAGCAGTCAAATGTTCAAGACTCGTCATTTAATATGTGACCTTGTGCAGTTACACTCCCTAAGTTCATTTTCCTTATTTATAAGATGGGATGGTAACATGAAAGATTTATCAGAGAGCACCAGTACAGTGTTTGGTACACAGTAAGTGCTTAATAAGTGGGAGTTTTCTCTAGTCTGAAGCCAGTCATGCCCTGAACTCTCCTTCCCCACTTGGCCCGAACAATAGTCCCAGCTATTCTCTTTCTTTCTGCCTTCCTTTTTTTTCTTTCTTTGGCACTGGAGATTGAACACAGGGATATTTGACCTACACCCCAGCCCATTTTATTTTTTATTTCAAAACAAGATCTAGCTGAATTGCTGAGTCTGTCCACAAACCTGCGATCCTCCTGTCTCAGCCTCCCAAGTACTTGGATTACAGGCATGGGCCATCACACCCAGCTCTTCCCTTCTTTTTAAAAGAAAGAAAGAAAGTACCTTTATTAACAGATACTTCCTGTTTGTTGGCTTTTTTGGAAAAAATCAAGTTGTGAACTTTTAGGACAATTTAAAAATGAAGTTTTTAAAAGTTTCAACTTGGCAAGATATTAAACAATTTAAAAACCTTTAAAAGCATATTGTGGGTAGTGTAGCTCAGTGGTAGAGTGGGTGCTTAATACATGCAAGGCCCTGGGTTGATCACCAGCATAAAAAAAAGTGTTTTGAGAATGAGAAAAATCAGGCTTAAAAAAAGTTCAAAGAGATGCTAGGTAATGGTAATAAGACCAAATGCTGCAGCTAGCTGGTGTTTTCTAATGGGCTCAGACATGTCACCACATGAGGACTTAAAGCTACATCTGAGGCGGCCCTTGCATTCCTCACCCCCACCAGCCACTCAGAAGCAAAGAGCCACCCAGGTCAAGCACCCAGAGCACACACAATGCTCAGCCATCTGCCCACCCTCTGCCAGAAACCAGGCTCTGCCAGGTCAGCCAGCCAAACACATCATTTCTGGCTGACGTCCTCCAGCACAGAACAGGCTTATATCCAACCACCACAGGCTATCAATAGATTCAGGCAACTAGAGGTCACATCGGGAGACTGATTTCCAGTGGTGGGCTGATGGGAAGATGGATTGCTTGGAACCAGATATTCTCCTGCTATTTTAGTAAGTACTTCTATTGGCTGGTTGGTGGCAGGCCACTGCTCTGAAAATTTACCAGGATAGAAAATTGGTCAGGAACTTTTGTCTATGCTTCAGAGCAGACCGGGGAGACCTAGGTTGGTTTTTTTTTTTTGTTTTTTTGTTTTTGTTTTTGTTTTTAGTTTTGTGTACTGGGGATTGAACCAAGGAGCATTCTACCTCTGCCCCAAGCCCACTTATTTATTGGTTTATTTTTAAATTTCAAAACTGGGTCTTGCTAAGTTGCTGAGGGCCTCACTAAATTGATGAGGCTGGACTCAAACCTGTGATCCTTCTGTCTCAGCCTCCCAACTACTAGAATTATAGGTGTGTACCACCACGACTGGCTAGGTATGTTTTTTGAGGATCCTTTTGCTCCTTCTTCTAGGTCTTTCTGCAGCCTATGTGTGGTCCCATATATACCCCTCACTTTATCTCACAGTACCTCAGCTCTACTTTCCCTAAGGTTTTCTTTTCTAAGCATATGGATCTGGGCTTAATCACCACTGTAAAATATCTATTTTCCAGCTGGGAGTGATGGTGCACGCTTGTAGTCCCAGTACTTGGGAGGCTGAGACATGAGGATTGCAGGTTTGAGGCCAGCCCTCACAACATAGTGAGACCTGTTTCTAAATAGAAAAAAATAAAAAGAATAAAATAGGGCTGGGGGCATAACTCAGAGGTAGAAAGTTCCTGGGTTCCATCCCAAGTACCACACACACAAAATATACATTCCAAATTCCTATGTTGAAACTCTAACTCCTAGTACTGCAGAACATGACTACATTTGGAAATCAGGGTGTAGAGAGGTGACTGTTAAAGAAAAAAGAGCCAGGTTTAGGGTGGGCCCTAATCCAATCTGACTTGTGTCCTGACAAGAGGAAATCTGGACACCAAGTGACATCAGGGATGAACACGTAGAGAGAAAAGAGCACGTGCGGATATGCAGAAGTCGGCCATCTAGAGGTCCCAGAAGGAGCCAAGCCTGCTGATTTCTTGATTTTGGATTTCTAGCCTCCCAAACTAAGAGGAAAAAAATTTTTTTCTTTTTTTTTTTTGTGATACTAGGGATTTAATCCAGGGGCATTCTACCTCTGAGCTACACCCCAAGCACTATTTTATTTTTTTATCTTGAAACAGGATCGTGCTAAGTTTCCGAGGCTGGCCGTGAACCTGTGATCCTCCTGTGTCAGCCTCCCAAATGCTGGGATTACAGGTGTGCACTAATACACTGGGCTGAGAAAACAAATTTCTACTGTTTAAGTCACCTAGTCTGTGGTTTTTTAAGGCAGGGTCTCACTGAATTGCCCAGGCTGGCCTCCAGTGACTCTGATGAGTCACTGGAATCACAGGAGCGCACCCATGTGCCTGGCTCCTATGCCTTTCTCCTGAGAATCTGACCAGTGCATGTGATGAAACAAAGTGAGAGTTTAAATTCAAGTTATTTCTGACAGCATTAATCCTCAGAATTCTCTGCCTTGTCTTTTTCCGAAACTTCTTTGCTGGGTGAACTCTCAACACAGAATCTTCTTTAGACCATATTTATTTCCTCCCAATTAATATGTTCCCCTCCCTGGCATTTTTCCCTCTCTGAGACAGGAAGAATTCCTTCCCTTACGTCTTCAGCATCTCCTCCTTCATTTTAAGCCAGGCTGTTTAATCTAGCAGTTTCACCAGGAGAAAATAGCAGAAGTTAAGGGTAGAGCCGGGCAAGTGGAGCACGCTTATAATCCCAGTAGTTGGGAGGCTGAGACGGGGGGAATCACAGTTTCGTGGCCAGCCTCAGCAACTTAGTGAGGCCCTCTGCAACTCACTGAGACCCTGTTTCAAAAGAAGAGAGTAAAATCGGATGGGGTATACCTCTCAGGTAGAATGTCTCTGGGTTCCATCCCCAGTACCACACACAGCCCCCAAAAAAGAAGACATGTATGGAGCCAGATGGCCTGGGCCCAAGACCCCAGCTGCTACTAACAAGTGTGATATTTGGCAGTTATTAAACTTCTCTGAGCCTCAGTTTTATTATCTGTACAATAGTCAAGAAAACAGAAAGTGAAAAGAAGAACCAGACTTTAAGTACTCGAAGCACATTTCCTAGCACCTGAGAAGTGTTTGAGAAATGTACCTCGTATGTTGAATTCCCCTGGATTCAATCCCCAGTACAAAAAAAATTTTTTTAATTAAAAATCCACTGCTGTATTTGTGACCCTCCAACAGGGTGCAAGATAATAAATGTATGTTATCTTCGGCCACTAACTTTTGGGTGTAATTTGTTAAGTAGCAAGAGATAAACAAGCCACCCAATCAATCTGAAAAGCCTCGGTTTCTTTCTTTCTTTCCTTCTCTCTCTCTCTCTCTCTCTCTCTCTCTCTCTCTCTCTCTCTCCTTTTTCCTTTCTCTTTCTTTCTTACCTTCTTTCTGTACTGGGGATTGAACCCAGGGGCATTCTACCTACAAGTTACACTCCCAGCCCTTTTTATTTTTTATTTTGAATCAAGGTCTCTCTAGTTGCTGAAAACCTCTCTAAGTTGTTAAGGCTATCCTCAAACCTGAGATCCTCCTGACTCAGCCTCCCAAGTACTGGGATTACAGGTATATAACACACCTGGCTGGATTCTTCTTTCAATAATACAAAAAAACATTTTCTTTGTAAGTAACTTCTCCAAGCACAGCCACATGGAAGCACTGTGTATATGTACATGAGTGATCGTTCACAGTCTGGATTCCTGGGTTCCCTGGGAGGTGCACAGATGGATGTTAGGGTGTCCATGAAGCACCTCCAATGGTATGAAGTGTATCTTTTTTGGAGAGAGGGCCACAGCTTCCTCACTGAACCCCAAAAGGTCCAGAACTGCTGTGATAAACGATGGTCTTGCATAAGAACCTAAAGAGGTGGGATCTTTTCAACCAGGAGAGATGAAGGTTGATGGAAAAGGATCCAAAGTTACAGAGTCTTTATCACAGCACAGACAAGGCATGCAGGACCACAGTGCCAAATGGCTATTTACTAAGATGACAGAGCCTGCATCCTCCATCCACCTCATGGCCACCAGGCAGTAGATTCTGATGCTTCCTGGAAAGATAAGGCATCATGATTCAGCCAGGTGCCTGCCCCTCAACCCAAAAATGACTCAGAGAGAAGGGGGCAGGACAAGGCAGCCACTATTGTCAGGAAAATTACAGAGTGCCATCAATGGTATCCCCAATGAACTGTGCTCAGCAGAGAGAAAGTAGACACATGTTCCCATCTGAATCCCAAGCATCTCCAAGTTCAGCTCAAGTTCCCACCCATGAGTCATTTATCAAACACCTGGGCCAGGCACCGGGCTTCCAGGGTGAAGGAGCATCGCTCCTGCTATCCAGGATAATGCAGGGTGGTGGGAGCCCCGAGAGTCAGAGTTCAGTGATGTCAGTGAACCCCCAAGACGGGCCACCCAGGAGAGGCCAAGGACTGTCTGAAGAAGTGACCCTGGACTGAGTCTCCCAGGCCAATGGCAGGCCATGGTACTCCAGAAGAACAGCGTGTACCAGCACATCAGGGTGTGACAAAATGCTGCACTGCAGGAACAGCTCTTTACAGGAAGCAGAGCATGGGATAGGCGGGCAGGACAGTGGTGCTAGGATGGAAAGCCTGGCCTGCCATGTGGACAGGCTGGGCGCTGACCTGAGGATCTCCAGGAGGGGTGTGACAGTTGATTTTTGAGCCTTATAAAGATCAGGTGGTGGCCCAAGATGCAGAGAATGGTGTACATCCTGGGGTGGCTCAGGTGGGTGCTGATGAGACCTGGGTCAGGCAGGCAATGGGACCAAGCAATGGGGCAGACAGGAGACTAGAGGGGACTCTAAAGGATTTTTGGTGAGGGGTGATGACAATATTCTAGAACTAGAAAATCATGATGGTTGCCAACATTATGAATGTACTAAAAGTCACTGATAATACATTTTATATTATTTGTATTTTATCACAATTTTAAAAAGACTTATTTGAGCTGGGCGTGGTGGCTCATCTCTGTAATTCCAGTACATAGGGGAATGAGACAGGAGGATTACAGGTTCAGGCCAGCCTCAGCAACTTAGCGAGACCTGCAGGAGAACTTAGTGAGCCCCTGTTTCAAAATGAAAAATGAAAAGGGTTGGGGGTATAGCTCAGAGTTAGAACACCCCTGGTTCAATACCCAGAACCAAACAATAATTAAAAATAAATAAATAACTAAACAAACAAACAAACAAACTTGTTTGGTTGTATATGGAAGTTGAAAAGTGGATAGATCCTGGATTAGGATATGGGTGCCACCAGTTAAAATAGGGAATGCCAGAAAAAGAAAAAGAAAGAAGACAAAGTCCCAGGGATATATCTGGGGAGGAGGAGTAAGGGCAGGAGACAGAAGTGGTGGTCCCAGGATAAACCTGAGGCTCAGGGGAGAGGCCAGGCTAGATGTGGTCAGGGGGGGAAGGCAGAGGAGAGGGTTGGGATGTGGAGAGGATAAGATCATGGAACCTGCAGAGACCACAGGGGTGGGGTTCAGAACCTAGGAAAATCAAAGTCTCCTCTAGGGGATTTGTTAGAAGGAATAGTTCTAAAAGGTCAAAAAAGGAGACTTCAGGCCCTGAGCCATCATCAAAGGCATCAAAGTGTCCCAGTCAGGGAAGGGCTGGAAGTGTCCCCTGCATCTGACATGAATGAGCCTTGGTGGCTCCTTGTAGAAGAGATTCCAGACAGAGGCGTGTGGACTGAGGCTGGCTGCTATGATGTAATGAGGAACTGAGGAGCAGAGAGAGAGATATAGCCATTCTCAGATTCTAAACTAGCCTCAAAGGTGACCGAGAAGGGAAGTGGCTAGACAGGGGGACACAAGATAAATGGAGAGGGTAGGTTGATTGTGTTTGATTTTTCTTTTTCCTAAAAACACAAGAGTTATGCTGGGCATGCTAGCACATGCTTATACTCCCAGAACTTGGGAGGCTGAGACAGGAGGATCACAGGTTGGAGGCCAGCACCAGTAATTAGCAAGACCCTATTTTGAAATAAAAAATTTAAAAGTGGTTGGGGGTGTATCTTGGAGGTAGAATGCCCCTGGGTTCAATCTCCTGTACCAAAAATACACAAACCAAACCAAACAAACAAAAAATAAAAAACAAACAACAAGAGTTACCAATTGGGACTGTAGACTGAAAGAAGAGCCAGAGAAGGGATGCAGATTTTCAAGGTGGGGATTGGGGAGGGGGCAGGAGTAAAGGTAGAATCAGGTCCTAGGTCCAGGGAGGGATGGGTTCAGGGTCTAGGTGAACCAGCTGGCCCTGGTCAGCTAAGGGAGTGAACATGTGCCCTGAAGCCAGATGCGAAGCCAAGAAGATGGGTGGGGAGGCAGGTGAGCCTGCAGCCTAGTCCAGGCTGCAAGTTGAGGGAGTTCCATCCAGATCCACTGTTTTCTAGGTAAAGATCAGCCAAAATCATCTCCTGAGGTGCAGCCAGGGCAGAAGGTGACCCCAATGGCCTGAGATAGATGCAGGGGAAGAGCTGAGGCTGGCTGGGATCCAGAGTCGGACACCTGCAGCAAGCCTGCAAATTGTGCATTGCAAATGTTGGTCTGGGGAGGACTAAGGAATGGAGGCCCTGGAGGCCGAGCCTCAGCTCTGCTCCATGCTGTGCTGACCCAGTTCCTTCCACTGTAAGACAACGCAAGGCCTGAGGAAGCAGTGGGAGAGTCTCCCTTCCCAAAGTCTTCCCTGAAGGCGCAAAAGAAGTTGTCTAGGAACTCAAGGAAGGGAATGTTGGCTTCCACTTGAGGTGGGGAAGGAGACAGAAGGGCTGAGCTGGGAAACAGGAAGTGGGGAGGAAGGGGAGGAGAAGCCAAAAGCCTTGGGCTGTGTGCAGCGCAGGGTCTGGTCCTCGGGGCACAGCCTGGGTAGGAGCTGGGGGTACAGGCTGGAGTGGACCCAAGAGAATGGGCTGGACAGGAGTAGCACTGTAAAGGTGGCTCGCGCCTGGTGATCACCACCTTTATCATCTCCTTTTACCGGATCTCAGCCTCATACCTACTCCATGCCTAGGTTCTGCTGCCTTCCCAGTATTACAACCTCAGGGGAAAAGCTCCAAGAGGCAACATAAAACTTGTCTTAAAAACGTGAGTCAAAATGGGCATGGTGCCGCATCCCCATAATCCCAGCTACTAGGGAGGGTGAGGAAGGAGAATTGCAAGTTCAAGGCCAGCCTTACCTACTTACAGAGACCCTGTTTCCAAAACAACAATGCCAGCCTCAGCAATGACTGTAATCCCAGTACTTGGGAGGCTGAGACAGGAGAAGTGCAAGTTCGTGGGCAGCATCAGCAAGTAGTGAGACTGTCATCAACCTAGTAAGACCTTATTTCAAAATAAAAATTTAAAAATATGACTGGAGGTGTAGCTCAGAGGTAGCATACCCCTGGGTTCAATCCCAGTACCACAAAACAAAAATAAAACTAGCTGGGCATGGTGACACACACATGTAATCCCAGTACTTGGGAAGCTGAGTTCGGAAGATCACAGGTCCGAGGCCAGTCTCAGCAACTTAGCAAGACCCTCAGCAATGTTGCAAGACCTTGTCTCAAAATAAATAATAAAATGAGACTATGGGTATAGCTTGGAGGTAGAATACTCCTGTGTTTAGCCTTTAGTACCAAAAAATAAAAAGGTAGGTGAACTGGGATGTAGCTCTGTGGTAGAGTGCTTGCCTAGCATTCATGAGGCCCTGGGTTCAATCCCCAGTATCACAGGGGCAGGGGGAAGAGTCAGGCCTATGGCTTGAGACAGGTGGGTGGGTTTTGGACAGTGGAGGTTTCAGTGATGATTCCCAGCTAACTGGCTCTTGCATGTACAAGTTGGTCATTTCTGAGGCTCAGTGATAACATCAGTCAAGTCAGATAACTTGAAGGTAATGGGTATCTGTCTGCATTGGTTGTGGTGGGTGTCAAATCCCAAAGGAAGCACATGAGTAGTGGGGCAGGGACTCCTGTGGACTGTCTCTCCTGGTAGCCACACTTGCTCCCACCACTCTGGGGCCGCCACACCCAGCCTTGGCTCAGTCCAGCATTGTCTCTGTACTTATCTCTAAATATCTGGACAATTTGCCTGCAACCCAGTCAACTTCTGAGAAGGGGGCTGTGTTCTGTGGGCTGTCCCTACACTCACAGACCCCAGACCCAGGTGAGCCCCCTCTTTCACCTAGCTCCAGACCAGAAAGAACAAAACCCTCTATCTCAAGATGAAAGTTCTAACTCAGCTCTAAAGTGGACCACAAACCTGACTTCAAAGACAGGCAGCATACCACATCACCGAATGCGAGCATGGAAACATGCAGATAAAATTATTGCCTCACATATGGGTGGAAATGAGACCCAATATCTCCCTTTAATCATTTAAAATAAAGAGTTGTAATACCAGTCTAAGGTATGATCTATCACCACAAAATATTACAAATCGATGGTATCACGTTTGTTAATTAAAACCATTGGGAGCCGGGCGTGGTGGTGCACGCTTGTAATCCCAGTACTTTGGGAGGCGGAGACCGGAGGATCTGGGTTCGCGGCCAGCCTCAGCTCTCTCTCTCTCCCTGTCTCTCTCTCTCTCTCTCTCTCTCTCTCTCTCTCTCTCTCCTTAGTGAGGCCCTCCACAACTTCGTGAGACCCAGTTTCAAAATAAAGTATAAAAAACAGGGCCGGGGGCGTAGCACGGAGGTAGAACGCCCCTGTGTTCAATCCCCGGTACCGCAAAAAAAAAAAAAAAACCATTGGGAGGAAATAAGAAAAAAAGGTTTAAAAGTAAACAATTGGGGATGGGGCAGGATATGAAAATAAGCCATTTCGGGTAGAACAACCATAAACCAATTATGGATCGCTCACTATTTTATCACATTCATGATTCTAACAAAAAGCAGCCCACCAGGAACCTAGAAAAGGCATGTTCTGAAACCTACTAATTAGAAGTGGGCTTAGAACAAGTGTTTCATCCTAAACTCTCCTAAAAATGACAAGATGAAATAAATTCTAGTTTCCCACCAGATCGTTTTCCATGTTTATTATAAATATCGAGCCCGAGGAATTTGACGGGAGTTTTAAGAATCTCAGAAAAGATGCGACAAAGCAAGATAGAAACGTGGTAACTTACAGATTTCTTTCTCCTCAAGGCTGGAACCTGGAAGAGAGAGAAGAAATCTGTTAATTTCAGAAGCTTCAATTCTCATGAAGGTAAAGTGAAGAGGGAAGAGAGTAAAAACTCACAGAGTAGCAGCAGCAGCGTCAGCAGGGTTCCCAGCCGCATCTCGCCCCAATGGCCCCACCCAGGCTGCATCCTCAGAGCACAGACTGCAGGGCACAGCTAGTTCTGCCTCTGGGCCACACCTCGGGGCCAGAAGACACATCCCACACACCCCAGATGAGAAACCAGCCCTGGGAAAACAGAAACCATTCTAGTCACTTATCTGACACCCACAGAGAGACTGGCATGGGGACTGGTCAGGTAATGGTGGCTATTGCTAGAAATCCAGAACAATATTCAGGAGATATTCAGCCTGATATCTCCTCGGGAAATGACTGGCCTTCCTGAGAGACCACTCAATGCAGTCTCTTTGTTTAGAGGAAAGAAAAAAAAGCCCAAGTGACATTTCCCTGCCTGTTTTTGAGCACCTCTCTGTCTTGCCTGGGTTTGGGGGACCCCTTTCTCATGGCAGGGTGAGGGGCTTCTTCTCTCCCTCTCTCTAGCCTCTTCCCAAAGCACTTCTCTCATTGACCAAACACCCAGCAAGATCTCTCTGCTTTTCCTGTGGCCCCACCCCCACAAAGGGGCTCTTGTCATGAGGTAGGAGCTCAGCTATTTCCTCGAAGAAGACTCGGCTAAAAGCCTAGGGACAGGATAGAAGAATAAAGCTTTCTTCACAGGCCTCCTCTGATGTGAACCAAGCAGGGCCTCTCCAGGTAGCTAAGACCACAAGATAAGACAGGAAAGTCCAGCAAGATAAGGCACGTAACTGCTGGAGAAAAGAGAAACAATACCTAGACTAACTGCTGCTCTGCTTCTGCATCTTGTTTACGCTACAAAAAAATTTCCACTCACCCCTCCCTTCTAAAAATTAAGTTAACAATTGTATAAAAAAACTTACATGTTCTGGGCTCAGCGCTCAGATCTGGAGCATTTGCTCACTGGGCCTTAGCCAGTGAATAAAGGGAGCTGCTTTATCCTGCTCCTGCCTCTGTCTTTTTCTCTGAGGACTAAGCCTCCTGCAACATTTTGGAGAACCAGCCAGGAGGCAGTTTTGGGTTGGTCTGGGCATTTTGGGCATTTTGCCTCCTCCAGTCTGTGTCTTGGGAGTTGGCCTCCCATGTCGCAGATGTCAGTTCACTGAGTACACCAGAGACCTAGCCTGGAGGTGGTCAACTCCAAGACTAATAGTTACCAAGGTTTTAGGCCAGAGACTGAACAGGTATTATCCAGCACTGACATCTGAATCATGGTAGGCCACCCCGGGTCTCAGTCAGGTCCCACTATCAGAATAGCAGAAGAGGGGGCTGATCACCCCCTTGGGAATTCCCCCAAGTAGTGTCCAAGGGACATGAAGTGGAAATGCAGTTCAGGATTTGAGTTGGGTGTGTGCGAATGGTGAGTTCAAGTGTGTGACTGAGATGGACATTGAGGTCAGACTGCTGATTGCACCGCACCAAAGTGAGTGTTGAGTCCACTGCCTGGATCCAGGGACATCTCGTAATGGCTAAGCAGCAGTACAGCAAGGACCAAAAAATTCCTTGGTCTGACCAAAATGGAGGTTAGTACCATTCTGCCTATGCCAAGGAATGGCTGAAATACCTCCGCAAGGGGACAGCGGGGCACGGATGAAGCGATTCTTGTCTGTTATCTATTTTAGGCATCCTGGCACTAGTCTGGACTCTGTAGGCAGGAATGGGAGTGAAACAGAGTAAGCTTCCTCCCCTAGGCCTCATAATCAAGAATTTTGAAAAGGTTTATACGGGTTATTATGGATTCAAGCTAACCCCAGAAAGGTCAAGCACTCTGTGTGAGGTAAAATGTCTGAGATTTGGAAAAAATTGGCCATCGGAAGGCTCATTAGATCCAGGCATCACCTGATGCATTTGGGATCAAGTCAAAGGCAGCCCAGAACATTTGGACCATTTCCCTTACATTGACACTTGGCTCCCATTGGTTCAGAACCCCCACACACACACCTCACAGCTGCGGGGTCCAATCTCCCAGATCATAGTTGCCAAAAAGCAGAACTCTAGTGGTCAGTCAGGAAACTGGAAGCAGCAACCAGATGAGGCCCAAATACCACCCATTTTAGAAAGTCCCCCAGAGGAACCAGACCTGCCACCGCCATATGTCTCCCAGACACTGCAGCAGCTGCCAGCCATACGGGCACCATCAGCACCTCCTCGCCCATCATCACCTCCTGGCCCATCTGACCACCATCCAGTCTGGCAAAGGGACCCCAACACTGTCATCCTCCTGTACCAGCCCCATAGCAACATCTGATTGGACCACAGGCAAGTCCTCCCCTCCACTACCACCACTATACCCACCACTGCCAACATCAGTGCAGACAGGCCTCATGAAAGCCCTGTTCATAAAATTCTACTAATATCTGGTGGCTAGTTACCTCTAAGGCAGGTTAAGGGAGTCCCCACCATGGACAGACATGGACAGTTGCAGCCTAGTCCACTGATGTTTGTGTATCAACCTTTTACTACAACAGATTTCCTAAATTAGAAACATCATACTCCCTTCTTTACTGAGAAGCCACAGGCCCTGGCTGACCTCCTCCAGTCCATCTTCCAAATGCACAATCCTACTTAACCTTATTGTCACCAGGTTCTCTGACTTCTTAGCACTGAAGAAAGATGCCACATTCTGCAAGCAGCAGCCCACTGGGCTGAAAGAAACACCCCAGCAGAAGTCCTAAACCCTCAAGAATGGCTGCCAGCAACAGACCCCCAATGGAACCCAAATAACCCCAGAGACATGGTAAAACTGGAAGCATACCGAAAAGCCGTCTCCAGAGACTTCCAAAGGGGGGCGCCAAGGCCACCAACATTGCTAAGGTTGGAGAGGTCCTTCAAAAGCCTGATGAGAGCCCCAGTGTCTGTTATGAGTGGCTCTATTTTACCCTGAGGCATCCCAAAACCACCAAATGGTTAACACCACCTTCATTAGTCAGAACGCAAGTGACACCCATCGCAAGCTACAGAAGCTGAAGGGATTGGCAGGAATGAATGTTCCCCAACTCCTTGAGGTAGCAAACATGGTCTTAGTTAACCAAGACAGCAAAGAGAAATGGAAAACAGATCAGAAAATGTGACAAAAAGCCGACCTCATCACAGTAGCATGGAGTGAAGCTCTCCATGATAAGCCAAACCAAAAACCAACCGATCTAGGACTCCCTTGTCCCTGACACCCAGAGTTACCCAAGGGAGAGAGGGCTTCTCTCTACCATGACCAATGTTCACTCGGTAAGGAAATTTGGCACAGGAAGAATGAATGCCCTAAGAAAGGTTGAGGGCCCCATAAAGAGTCATCAGGCTCCTCCTAGATCCCCTTCTGGCAGTTGGCCAGACTGGTTTGTTTGATGACTAAAGGGAACCAGGCCCTGAGGCTCCTGAGGCAGTGGGGGGTGCACAACCTCTGGTTCCTCACTGACACTGGGGCAGAATACTCGGTGGTCACCAGTCCAATAGTCCCCCTCACTAACCAACATGTCTTCATAATTGAAGTAACATGAAAAGGTTACCAGCAGATGTTATTCAGCCCGCACAAATGCACCCTAGGGGAAAGAGAAGTTATTCACTAATTTCTATGTATGCCAGACTGTCTGGTCCCGCTGAGTAGGTTTGCAGAGTAGGGATCTACTCTGCAAACTCAGAGCAACCATCACTTTCTCAGAAAAGGGTAAATTGAAGTTGTCAGTGCCCTCTTAGTTGATTTGCTTCCTGAAAATGCCCTGAGAGGAAGATTAGGGACTGTTTGAGGGGCAGAAAAGGGGGTCCATCAGCCCAGAGGTAGTAAACCCAATGGCCCACTGTCTGGGCTGAGGACAATCCATCTGGAATGGACAGAGTCCAGACACAGGTAGTCATTAAACTTCACCCTGATGCCTGACCAGTGGGATTATGGCAGTACCCAATCCCCTGACTGGCCCTAGAGGGAATCCAGCCCCACCTAGAGAGGCTACAACAACATGGTATTTTGCCTTTGTATATCAAAAAGAACAACAACAGGCCTTTCAGCAAATCAAAAGGCAACTGCTGACCACCCCTAACCTGACCCTGACTTAGAAATGTTAGTAGATGGGAGCAGTTCCAT
Organism: Glis glis; assembly: GCA_004027185.1. Lineage (NCBI taxonomy): Eukaryota > Metazoa > Chordata > Mammalia > Rodentia > Gliridae > Glis > Glis glis. Next base: position 27,448 of record PVJS01008358.1, on the reverse strand, counting down.
AATTCAACATGGAAAACAGCACGCCAGGAATGCTGTTGTAATCTTGGACAAAACCTTAGGGGCAGATCTCCTCCTGGCCAGTATATCTGCCCCAAAGGCTGAGTTAATTGTCCTTGCCCAAGCACTAGAATTCCCCTCCCCCCTGATCAAATAGGTAACATGTACACGGACTCCAAGTATGTCTTTTTTTTTTAACTCTACATGTCCACATAGCTCTTTACAAGGAAAAGATCCAAAAACTGGAACCAAAAGTCAGTTCACCTGGACCTAGTTGCCTCAAGGATTTAAAAGCTGCCCCACCATTGTTGGAAAAGACCCGGCCCTTGACCTCAAATCTTTACCTTCTTCCTTCTTAGGCTGCACCCTCCTCCAGTATGGTGATGATCTCCTCATTAAACATGAGACTTTTAAAATGCTTTTAAGTTAAAAGGAAAATGTTTTTGGTTAAAAGGAAGAGGAAAGGATTTTGCATGGCAATATTTTTGTTCTAAATGACTGAATTATCCCATAGGGGAAAAGGGAGATGAGGAAAAAATCAGATGGTTGAGCAAGCCACAGAGGGTTTGAAGAAGTTGCAAATGATTTGTAAAAGATAAGACATGAAAAATCTTATGTTTGCAATAAGGTTGGTTATAATTAAGAGGAACTATTTAAAGGGTTTTCTAAGAGTCACATTTAATACTTTGATTCTGTGTTTGAAACAATTAGGTTTTCTTAAGATATTGATCTGTTCTTGGTAAAATTTTACACACACACAAAGCAAAGTAGCCTACAAAATGAATTTTTTTTCATTTTATTAAAGCAATTTCCTGTGTTTTCCTCAAAACAATAGGGTTTCTTCTTGCTCTAGGTAACAATTTACTAAGAACTAGCTTAAACAAAGATTTTTCAACTTTATCAAAATAATCTCTTGGTTAGACCTTTGGCCACTACATCTTAGCAGAGTCAGGGTTTGAATGTCTAATTTACAGCCTGTTAAAATGACTACTCTATAACTGAATATGATACAGGTGGGAGATCCTAAAGTCATTTCACACCACCTCAGTCCTTGCCTATCTGCTTGGTAAACATTCAGACAGAAAGCATAAATGGGGAGGCCAGGCGTGGTGGCACACGCTTGTAATCCCAGTACTTTGGGAGGCGGAGACCAGAGGATCTGGGTTCGCGGACAGCCTCAGCTCGCTCGCTCTCTCTCTCTCTCTCTCTCTCTCTCTCCCTGTCTCACTCTCTCTCTCTCTACCTAGTGAGGCCCTCCGCAACTTCGTGAGACCCGGTTTCAAAATAAAATATAAAAAAAAATAGGGCCAGGGGTGTAGTTTGGAGGTAGAACGCCCCTTGGTTCTACCGCATAAAAAAAAAGAAAGCATAAATGGTGAATACATGCAATTTATTTAGGATAAATAAATAAATAAATACATAAATAAAAGCACCATATAAAAAGGCTGTAAAGAGAGGGGAAAGGGTCAGCATCCAGTGGAAAAAGCATCTGCAATGGGCCATTCCCGGGAATAGAAAGGTGGCCTGGGCAATGGGAGAAGAAAGCGGCATGGAGTGTTCCAAGTGTTGGGTCTTCTCGTCCCTTTGGACACCTTCTTTATATGCATTACATTTTTGTGATTGCCCTTTCCATGTTGCAGCTTAGTGATGCTGTGTTGTTTCTCTGACCTCTTTTCCCCAGGAGAGGGTATCAAAGTAAGCAGAGATCTGAAGGTAAAATTCTGGTCTGTTCCAGCTGAGCCCATCTGCTGATGTCTAGCTAGCTACCTAACAAAAATAAATGAACAACTATTACATTGGATTACTATATATTTGACACTCTTTATATCTGTGACTATAGATATATATACATCTGAGGGCTAAATATACTGTGCATCTGAAGTTCATCTAAATATTTCATAAAAACTTATAAAGTTAGATATATGGGATTTCTATACATGAAAGGTAACGAATAAGTGATCTCCTTATGCAATGTGCATTGTACCTGATGTTTAATACCATTTAAAAATCCCTGTCATTTAAGATGTGGATTACACCTGCTCACTTTGACTAAATGTTTTAATATTGTATAAATGAGATAAAATTTTTGATCAGATAATAAGCCTGTTTCTGATCACATAACTCTAAACTTACAAAGGGTTTAGAGCTATTTGATTTTTGTCAATGCTGTTAACCTACTTAAAGCTGTGATTATAGTTATCTTACTGAGTAGTGAATTCTGAATTTCACTAAAATAGTAAGGGTTAAGTTAAGATATATGCAACTGTGATGTTATTTTTTACTGACTTTTTTGTAAGTTAAGTATGTTTCCTAAGTATCTTCTAAAATACAAAGCTTAAGAGGACAGTTTACCAAGCTGATGTCCTCTAAACAAGAAATACTGTTAATAGTGTAGGAATTTTTTTTGTTTTTATTTGTGTGTTCCTAAATTGTATTATGACCATCTTTAAGCAAAGATAATTAGATGTGTTCAAGTATTTGGCATTCCAATCCATGCCACTCTGATTAAAACTGGTTATTAATCATATATATGTATTTATATGATTAATACATATAAATGAGTCTATATAATGTATATATACACATCAACATATATAAATAAATGAGATAAATTTAGATGGGGTTTGTTTATATCATCAAATATTGTCAGAACTATTAGTTGTTAATTTTTTTTCAGAAGTACATCTATAAGAATAAGCTGAACCGTGTTTTGAGATGATAGTCATAACCCAGAAAACAGACAGGCTATAATACTAACCCATATTCATTAACAAGGAGCTAACCTACTCATTGTTCAACAACTGGGACTTGGAAAACAATCAGGAAATAAAAGGGAGAAAACAGCCAATATTTTGGCCCTTGCACTCCAAGGTCAAATTAGAACCAGGGGATTATGAGACCTTGCTAAAGGCCTCTGAACTCCAGTGAGTCATCTGACCTCCTGAATCAGAGATCATGAAGGTCAGAGACTGGGAGTCATCAGCACATGTTCTGCAAAAAGAAGGGTCATCAAAGAGGGAAATATCCCCTAAGCTTCAAGGTAAGCCAAATGTTCAGCATGTACCATCCTGGCAGATGGCAAAAGTCATAGAGGCAAAGCCTCACAAACTCCCCAAGAGCAACCTTGAGGAACCTTGACTGACCTTTAGAGTAAAATAATTTTCCAAACAATTATGTTGGCCCCACATAGGGCTACCTACTTGGTCTTGAATACCCAACAGGAAAGTTTAACCAGAAACAAGTGTGCTATTCTAGGGTAAAAAGAGCTATACTCATAAAGTCATATGTAAAAACAAAAGACAGTTGTGGATAACACTTATGATACGCAAATTATTAGTACTAATGAGTACTATAATTAGTAGCATAGAAGTCAATATGCTAAATTGCATGCTATGTTGGTCATTTTTAAAAATGTAGAGTGGATAAATTATTTATATTATATAGAAAGAATGGCTAAATAATTAGATGCTACTAGCCAGACGACATGAGAAAATAGATTTGCTCTATGAGGATTAACAACCGTAGCAAATAAACTTGCTGAATATTCAGAAATAGAAGTTCATAGGTTTGTGAGGAAACTAGGAAAGCTCACCCACGACCTATGTAAATGGGTGCTAGATAAAATGCTAATTTAACTACCCCAGGCCATCCCTATGAACCCAGAAACCTAGTTTGAGACAAAGACTGGAATCAGGCTCCCCTCAAGGCAAAATGGAGAGGGCTCTTCACTGTTTTTCTTGCCACCTCAACAGCAGGAAAAGTTGAGGATATTGCAGCCTGGATCCATCACAGCCACCTGAAGCCAGCAGCCCCAGAGACAACAACCTCAGAGATGACAAGCTAATCCTGAAAAAGATGACCTGCCCTGCTCCAGTCACACCTGGAAGCTGACTGGTTCACGAATGGTGGAAGGATGAGGAGCACCACATCTCATGCCCCAAAATCGGACTCTTAGTTTTTATGCCAGAAGTGCTTTAGGATTACTTTATTAGTGGGGTTTGTGGTAGTCTTAATTTTAGCCTTAGATATCTGCCCAATTTGACTTTGCACTGCTAGAATGAGGAAACAATTGGCTGTTCTTATCCTGTGGGGAGGAGTAATACAGTCGTTGCAGTCAGCCTCTGCAATCTTCACCATTAATGTGACCAAAACTAGCAGCCCTATTGTTACCAAATTTGATGCATGTCAGGTTATATTATGTGGCAGCCTGAAAAACCCAATGGAAACTCACATAGGCTGACAAATACCACTGCCCTGAACCGGGTTCAGGTTATGCTCAGATTAGGTCCCATCCTAGTTGGGATAATGTCTGGTGGATCACCCAATACCAAGGGTGAACAGTCAATATAGGAAGAGTTACCCCATCATGGAGGCCTCTAAAAAATAAGATTCACTTTACCTGGGTAATTCCTCCTCAAGCTTGTCAAAACAGTATAAACCCCTGCTGTTAACTATTGATAACCCCAAAACCAGGAACCAGTAGTAGCCTCTAGTGTCTGCGGATTAGGAGAAGATATCTCTAAAAGGGATCCTGTAGACCATTCCAGATTATATCTTATTGAGTCAAATAGTCCTACAGCCCCACTGAAAGGGACCCACCTCCATGTGCCACCCTTATGGCTCTGTGATAATCTAAAAAATTGAGAACTTCTCATTCAGCATGTTGAGAAATTTAAAAGGGGAGAATGAGGAAGGAGCCCGGCTATGTCCTTGAAGATGACTCTTGGCTAAACGCCTAGGGACAAGATAGAAGAATAAAGCTTTCTTCAAGTCCTCGTCTGAGGAGAACTGAGCAGAGCCTTTCAGAGCAGCTAAGACCACAAGATAAGGCAGCAAAGCCCAACAAGAAAAGGCATGCAACTGCTGGAGAAAAGAGAAACAATGCCTAGACTAACTGCTGCTCTACTTCTGCATCTTGCTTATGCTAGATAAAAATGTTCCACTCACCCCTCCCTTCTAAAAATTAAGTTAACAATTGTATAAAAGGGTTTGCATGTTCTGGGCTCAGGGCTCAGATCCAAAGCTTTTCTTCACAGGGCTTTCACTGGTGAATAGAGACCTGCTTTATTGTACTCCAGCCACAGTCATGTTCTCTAAGGACCAAACCTCCTGCAACAGTCACACAGTATAAGTCTGGACATCCTGACTTTTCCCCCACCAAAATATCAGTGTTTTATCAGGGAGAGAGGCCACCAGGGCAGCAGAGTTTGTAACTGTGTGGAACTAGGGCGCTCTCTTCAGCCTCTGCGTGGCTTTTGGTGTGGATGACACAGGCACCTATGAGGTGCCCACACCTCCTCGAGCCCCCTCCAGCCTGCACCTTCAAACACACACATCCTAGACTGGGCTGCAGGGAGGTTTCTAAAATATAAATCTGTTTCCTTCACTTCCCTACTTGAAACCTAACAATGGCTCCCCAGTGCGCTCCAGAAACTCAGTTTTTAACCTCCAGAATCTGTCCCTTGCTTACCTTTCTAGCCTGAACTATTACCATGTCCTTCCTTGCCCTATATTGTGATTGTGTTACATGGTTGATTCCATGAAGGGCCCGAGAAGATCCCAGCGCAGGAGAGAGGGGGCCACAACTCAGGAGTGGCGGGTCCTTGGCTCACGTGACAGAGAAGAATTTCAGCATGAGCCAGTCAAAAACATAGGCAGAGGTTTATTTAGAAAAGCAAGAATTATACATCTAAGGGAGAATGCAGGCCATCTTCATGGCTTTTCTTTTAGAGGAAGCTTGGTGGAGGGTGGGTATAGGAAGGTATGTGAGGATGGCATAAGTCAGGTGACCATGAATGGTTTGTGGTGATCTGCCCATCTACCAGTCCTTAGGCTGATCATAGTCTCCATCATCTGATCAATAGATAAGTGTGTGACGGCACACATTTGTAATCTCAGTACTTGGGAGGCTAAGACAGGAAGATCACATCTTAACAGCCAGGCTTAGAAACTTAGCGAGACCCTGTTTCAAAATAAAAAAATAAAATAAAATAAGGCTGGGGGGTGTGGCTCAGAGGTAGAATGCCTCTGGGTTCAATCCCCAGTAACACAGACACACACAGACACACAGACACACACACACACACACACATACACACACACACACACACACACACACACACACACACACACACACAAATAGATAGCTAAAAAGTCCCCCAAATTATAGGTTCCTCAAAAATATTGTATATCTCTTGTTAACAGTGTATAGGGTAATTGTATGTTGGGTTTTTTGGGTTTTGGTGGTTTTTTGGGGGGGTATTAAGGATAGGAACCAGGGGCATTTTACCTCTGAGCTATACCTCAGCCCTAATTTATTTTGAAATAGGCTCTCACTAAGTTGTGGAAGGAGAGGAGACTCGCCTTGAACCTGCAATCCTTCTGTCTCAGTCTCCCAAGTACTGGGATTACAGGCATGCACCACCACACCCAGCCTTTAGTTTTATTATTTATTTATTTATTTATTTATTTATTTATTTATTTATGGTTATCTCTAAGATTTATAGATCTCCCAAGAATTTTGGAGAGACTGTGCTGAGAGAGAGAACTGGTTTGGGGCATAAAGGTATGAGGACCTTTAGCACCAGGCTTTTACATTACAGTTATTTTTTACTTCTCCTTCCTTTGCCTCCTTTCTATGTATTTCATTTATTTCTTCTATTCTACCTCAGTTGTTAAAACGTATAGTTCCCACAACACATTACATGTCTATGTTTTTCCCAGTGCTGTTTCCTGCTTTGAGTGCCCTTTTTCTCTTCATTACTAGCTAATTGCTACACATTCTTCCCCATTCATTTGAGGAATCAACACCTCCAAAATTTCCCTGTCTTCCCCAGACCGAGCCACCCTTCCTCTCTGCCCTCTAGTCTTCCTATGTCCGACCCTTTCTACAGTTTTATTAATGGCCTGTCCTCCCCCAAATGTGTTGCTGGCTCCTTGATGGCAGGGACAATGCCTGGTATCTAGAAGATGATCCAGGAACATTAGTCAGTGAGGTGGTTGGCTGTCTAGGTGAGGTTACTGTACTGTCAGAATCAGATTATCTCTACCTTGAAAATGCCATGTTTTTTATGAGAAACTATGATCAAGTAAGATCCATTTCAACTGGGGACAATAGGAACCAATTCTCTGTCTCAGAGCAAGAACCAAGAATTAATGGCTTCCAGCTAGAAAACAATTCCCCTCTCTGTTCAGTGGAGATATTTTGGCTTGGTAGTGTTTTGTGGTACTGGGGACTGAAACCAGGGATACTCTACCACTGAGCTACATCCTCAGCAATTTTTATTTTTATTTGAGACAAGGTCTCAAGTTCAAGTTCTAGCCTTGAACTTGTGATCCTCCTACCTGAGCCTTTCGAGTAGCTAGAATTATAGGCAAACACCACCATGCCCAATCCAACACAATTTGCTGAAAAGACTACCTTTCTCAAATGAATTCTCTTGCTACTTTTGTTGAAAATCGATTGTCCATATATGTGTGCTTAATACCTGGAGTCTCTATTTTGTCCTATTGACCTATTTATCTCTCTTTATGCAATACTACATGTTTTGATTACTACAGTAATATATTACCTCTTGAAGTCAAGTAATGTTAGTCCTCTAACCCTTTCCTTCCTTTAAAATTAGCTTGTCAAATTCTACCCAAAAAAGTCAAACATTTTGACTGGAATTGCATTGAATCTATAAATCAGTTTGGGGAGAATGGACATCTTAAGTAAAACAGCCCAGCGTACAGCCAAAAATCTGACTGCTGGTATAAACCTCAGGAAGACACTTTTCTGATCAGTTGGGGGTGGGATGAGGTGGGAGCAGGAAGGGAGGGGCAGGCAAGCACCAGGCAAGGCAAGCCTCTGAGGACTTCAAGACTCCAGTGATTATAAATAAGATTCACAGCCATTTCCACAAGCCTGTGGCCAAAAGTCCAATTAACCTCAGAGAGTTGATGGGCAAGACTAATCCCCTACCCACTGGGGTTTTATTATACCACAGCCAGAGAATAGACCTGTATCAGCATGCAAATCAGAAGCCTGAAATTTCAGTCTCTTCTCCGTGGATCAACAGTTTAAGTGGTCGGAAGCTAATGTTCCTTACCTCCAAATCGGGAATAGTACACCCATCTACCCATTGTACGGTTTTGTTAGGAAGTTCAAACAAGACCCAGCCTTTGGAAGCACATTTAGCTAGCAGAGCACAATGACAACCAATTCAAATTTAGACTAAAAAAGTACTTGGGGTCTTAGGAACTGCAATTAGGGAGACACAGGTCTTATAGCTCTCCATCGGTGTCCCGAAAAAGGCAGAGAAAAGGGGAGCTTCAGTGAGCAGGAAGTTCAAGCAGTAAAAATTTGTTGGCAGGAAACACTATCGGAATTGAGAAAAAAACAAGTGCGGTATGATGGAGACTATGTGACCAACAGAAGATAAACAAAAGAATGGTACTAATTTGTAAAAATATGTTCAAAAACAAGTCTGCTAGCTTCTGGACATACCCCTTGAGTCAAATGTTGGAGGTACCGAAGCCAGCCTTCCTGGGCTGCAGTTTGACTGGTGCACATGTCCTGCTTCACTGGGGCCTACTGATTCCACTCAGAAAATCCTTTTCAATACTGTTTTCATCATGATCTTTTTCCTTTTATATTCATGACAATAAGAACAAAACAATGAAAACAACCACAATATTTATAATTATATTTGTTGGTCTGATTTGAGTTCCAGCCTGCCCCATCTGAACTATTGCTCTTGGGCCAGGTGTGGTGGCTAATGTGGTGTTTATACAGGAGGCTGAGCTCATGAGTTCAAGACGAGCCTTGGCAACATAGCGAGACCTTGTCTCAAGAAAAAAAGAGAGAGAGAGAGAGAGAGAGAGGGAGATGTTCTTGGTAACCGAATTGTCTGAATGAGCTTGGGGGTTCAAAGCCTTTGTTTTGATGCCCCCGTTGGTGGGTGATCAGAGCCCCATTCTGACCCATAACAAACGTTGGTGGTGGTATCCAGGCGTGGTAGTGCATACCTGAAATTCCACTATTTGGGAGACTGAGAAAGGAGGATTGCAGGTTTGAGGCCAGCCTTAGCAACAAAGGTAGGCGGCTGGGAAAAAAGGAGGCAAGGAGGTGGCAGTGGAGGGGAATGTGTGGTCCAATCCCTGCTGGAGGTCCCTCTCAAAGGATGGGGACAGGATTGCATTGACTCATGGATACAGGCAGTTTTGTCTTTGGAGTCCTTTACTCCATACAAAAAAACTAGAAATTATATTTTACTACTACTTTGACTTATATAAGAATATATTATGATAAGATATAAAACACTTTTGGACTAGAAGTTCTATTTTAATTCTCCTGATTTAAAAAATTTTTTTTTAAATTTCACAGGTCCCTGAAAGTTTTTTTCACGTGGGCCTGGCAGTCTAATGGAGAGGTTGAGCCTCCTGAGTCTAATGGAGAATTTGTCTCTGAAACAATGAGCCACACAATAGCCCCAGGAGCCAATGGGCCTGTGCTCTTCTCACATGAGTGGCCCAGGCACTGGCCTGGGAACAGGGAGAAGACTTGCACTATGTTCTAGGAACTGAAGCAGAAAAAGGCATTCACACACTGTTCTCAAAACCATGAAAGCACAAGCATCAACATAAAAAATAGATCATTAGACTTCATTAAAATTTTCAAATTTTGTGTTGCAAAGGACACCATTGAGCTGGGCGTGGTGGCTCACGCTTGTAATCCCAGTATTTGGGAAGCTGAGGCAGGAGGATCGCAGGTTCGCGGACAGCCTCAGCAACTTATTGAGGCCCTCTGCAACTTAGTGAGACCCTGTTTCAAAATAAAGAATAAAAAATAGGGCTGGGGGTGTAGCTCGGAGGTAGAATGCCTCTGGATTCAATCCTCAGTACCGTAAAAAAAAAATTTTAAAAAAAGGGCATCATTCGGAAACTGAAAAGTAATTCACAGAATGGGAGAAACTATTTTGAAACGATGTATTTGGTAAGGGCCTAAGGTCCAGAATATATAAAAACTCTTACAACTCAACAACAAAAAGACAGCTATTTTAAGAAATGAGCCAAGGAGCCTGGGATGGTGTCATACACCTGTAATTCCAGTACTTGCAAGGCTGAGATAGGAGGATTGCAGGTTTGTGGCCAGCCTCAGCAACATAGCAAGATCCTCATCAACTTAGTGAGACCCTGTTTCCAAAAAAGGGCTGGGGGTGTAGTTTGGAGGTAGAATGCCTCTGGGTTCAATCCCCAGTACAAAAAAAAAAGCCTCATGGTGGAAACTAAGCAGACAGGCCCAACTAAGCAAGGAATAACAGGGGAAAAAAATCAGAAATAAAAGCAAACTGTGGCCTCTGTGCACACAATCACCATCGCCAGGTGGCATCAGAATGACAGAGGTGAAAGATGGGGCCCATTAGTTCCCTGAGGAAGGAATGAGCCAAAGGGGAGTGAGGGAGACAGGACACTGACTGGCTGACCTGGGTTGGGGGGGCAGCAGTGGGAATCTAGGGCCACAGCTATGATTTTGAGAGAGAAGCACAAATATAGAGAATTTTCAGTGAGTTTGTCCCTGAGGAGCATGGTATAACCCTCCCTGGCATCCCCCTTCCAACGACCTTCAGCAAAGGTGGGTTTCCGTTTTCACTTGGGTGTGGCACAGTCCTGAGGCTGGGCTGCCGCCAGAGCATGAGGCCTGGCTCCTTCCAGCTCCTCAGATGGTGGCCCCAGCAGGGCCATAAGCCTGCTCCTTTATCCTTACAGCTCACCCAAGAGAGGGTGACTGCTCTGGTGAGGGGAGTCAGGAAACCCAGGGGACAGGTTGGGAAGCCCTCCCCCTTCATCCTCTATAGATGGTGATTTGGCTAGATTATTTCAGAATCTTTTCTTTTTTTATTTAATTTTTTATATTGGGGATTAAAACCAGGAGTGTTCTACCTCTGAGCTATACCCCAGCCCTATTTTCTTTTTTTTTTATTATGAAACAGGGTCTTCCTAAGTTGCTGAGGGACTTGCTAAGTGCTGAGGCTGTCCTCAAACCTATGATCCTCCTGTCTCAGCCTTCCAAGTACTGGGATTATAGGCTTGTGTTCTCTCAACCAGCTTAGTAACCAAATTTATTTCAGCATTCCTGATAGATACTCATTTATCAATCAATATATCTATCAATATATCAGTCAATATATCTATCTGATTCTCTTAGCTGGTCATAGCATCTCACCATATTCATCATTAATGAAATTAAATAAAATATTTGACATACATCCTCTTATATTTCTATGAGAGTTATGATTTTACTCTGTAAATTTATCCTTATGATTATAATTCCAGCTAATTGGGAGGCTGAGTCAGGAGGAGGATCCCAGGTTTGTGGCCAGCCTGGATAATTTATCAAGACCCTCTCTCAAAATAAAATAAACTGGGGCCACGTGTGGTTGTGCACGTTTGTAATCCCAGTACTTGGGAGACTGAGAAATGAGGATCACAGGTTCAAAGATGGCCTCAGCAAGTAGTGAGACTCTCATCAACCTAGGGAGACCCTGTTTCAAATTTAAATAAGACTGGGAGTGTAGCTTGGAGGTAGAATGCCCCTGAGTTTAATCTCCAGTACCACCATTTAAAAAATAAAATTAAAAAAACTAAGCCAGGCAAGGAGTGGCCTGTGAGCTGGACCAACCCCAGCAGAACCAGCTCTGACCAGGCTTCCAGCTGACAACACCTGGGTCTCCCATGACAGCTGAAGTGACTGACAGGACACAGATGTGCAGCCTCCCCGCACCAGCATCTCCCCTCCCCTGCGCCCCCTCGTCCACGCCCTGACCCCTCTCAGCCTCAACTCCAAGACCGGACATCTCCAGGGGCCTCCCAAGCAAGGCCAGCAGCTGAGGGGGAGGCCCCACAAAGGGATGACTCTGCCTCAGCTCTCTGCCTGCAAGGAGACTGCCTGCAACCATCTGTACACCCATTTTTAAACCCCCGATTCAACTCGGAAGTCCTCAAAGGAGAAAAGTGGGGTCCCCCATCCAGCTCCTGAGGCCACATTGTTTTGCCTCTCTGCTGACCTAGAAGGCCCTTGAAGCCCTGGGGAATCTGGGCGATTATTTTTCCCAAGCCCAAGCCTGGGCTCCTCAGGTACGAGCTGCTGCTGCTCACTGTGATGTTTCTGCAGCAGGAAGAAGGAAGGAACTTGTGGCCTGTGCAGGCCTGGCACCAACAATGCACCCCCACCAGCCCCCCAAAGAAGAAGGAAGAAAGCTTGGTTTCCATAGTGCTAAGTCACCAGGAAGGGACACAGCAGGGACAGGCAGGAACAGGATTTTTCCCTTCTCCTGGCTCCCCGCTAACATATTCCCAATGTACCTCTCCGGAGTTGGCTGGACAGCTGGGCCGCTCCAGGCTGAGCCCCAAAGTGCAGGTAGAGGAAGGAGGAGGAAGAAGAGCTGCCAGATGGAAGGCAAATGCTGAGCCCTGGTCCCTCTTAAAGTTGCCCGAGGTTTCTGAGCTATCCCCAGGCACACCTGGGCAGCCACACGCCTCTGTAAAGTCTCAATGCATACCACCTGTGTTACTCCACGCCCCTATCTTACATCAAAGCCCACATAGGCCGGGCGTAGTGATGCATGCCTGAAATCCCAGTACTGGAGAGACTGAGACAGGACGATCTCAAATTCAAGGCCAGCCTCGACAACTTAGTGAGGCCCTCCACAAGTTAGTGTGACCCTGTTTCAAAATAAAAAGTAAAATAATGCTGGGGTCGTAACTCAGAGGTAGAAAGCCCCTGGGTTCAATCCCCAGTATAAAAAAAAAGGCCCACACAGGTGTTATAAAAGCTCTTTTGCAACAGAAGAAGCTAGGTCTTGAGACAGGTTTCTGCCAGAGACAGAGGAGCTATGGGGGCATTCCTGAAAGACTTCAGGGCTCCTCTCAGAGACTTTTCCTTGCCAAAATCAAACTATGTTTCCCACAGAAAACATTCAAGCTGTGTGTGTGTGTGTGAGAGAGAGAGAGAGAGAGAGAGACTGGAGGTTGAACTCAGGGGCATTCTACCTCTGAGTTACACCCCAGACCTATTTTATTTTTATTTGTAAACAGGGTCTTTCTAGGTTGATGAGAGCCTCACTACTTTCTGAGGCTGTCCTCAAACTTGTGATCCTCTTGTCTCAGCCTCCCAAGTCCTAGGATTACAAGCATGTGTCACAAGCCCAGGCCATTTTTTTAATGCCCTGAAATGTCAGTTTTTGTCCCAGTTCTCAGGCCTCTAACCTTTGCATGTGCTGATCCTTCTGCTTGGAATGCTGTTTCCTGCTCCTTTGATCAGCAAACTTCCCCAGGAGATCCTCGTCCCTCCTTCCCAGCGGCTCAGGTGCCTTGCTTTCTGGGGTCCCACAACTGATCACACCACATCATGGGCAACACGGAGTGGCAGTAAGAGGAAGGCCCTTGTCGGCCCAGGCTAGCTGAGTGTTCCTGGGGGAACTTCACCTGAGCCTCGGTTGCCTCATAGGCAAGATGCAGACAACGATCGTATGTGCTTTACAGTGTGTTTATGAGCATTATATGCTAATAAACATGAAGCACTTAGAAAATACTGGCACATAGTTGGTGCTCAGTAAAAGTTAATAAAGAATTAACTGTGTGTGTGTGTGTGTGTGTGTGTGTGTGTGTTATATGTATGTGTGATACTGGGGATTGAGCCCAGGGACATTCTACCTCTGAGCTACACTTTCATATCTATTTTCTTTTTATTTGGAAACAAGGTCTCACTAAGTTGCTGAGGGCCTTAATCCTCCAGTCTCAGCCTCCCACATACTAAATTACAGGCGTGCGCCACCACCCCCAGCAGAATTAACTGTGTTAAAGCAGGAACGATCTTTCATGCATGTTCCTAGATGAAGATGCGTTGGCCTTTAGTGAATGTTGAACAAAGATGTGATTTTGAATCCACGGGAGGCTGTTTTCCAGTCCACACGGCACAGTGCTGTGCACCTTGAACTGTAATATTTTCTCCAGTCAAGTCACCCCAAGACTAAGCCCAGGCAGCCAAGGACAAGCCTCTTGTTGTTGTAGCACACAGTGTGCTTTTCTTTCTTTCTTTCCTCTTTCTGCTTCAGCAACTTAGCCAGGCCCTCAGCAAATTAGTGAGGACTTGTTTCAAAATAAAAAATAACACAGGGCTAGGGAATTTTCCTATAAGTCCCATAGCTAGTGGTTGGTTTTAAAAGCAACACTTTTCCTTCAGTCTCTAAAGGAGCCTGGGAGATGTCTCTTACATTCTAAACATAGTTTACACAATAAGACACCAACAAACAATTAAGAAGCCTATTGAAGTTCCTACAACAGAAAAAAGGAGAAGAAAAGGAAAAAGGAAGGACCACTGAGCTTTTGAGTCAAAGACTCTCACCAGGCCTCTAAGGGCAGTGTCAGATGCCACCCTATCGCCATTTGAATCTGCAAGGTGTAGAGAATTTCCCCTGCCACCAAAGAATGGGGAGCCATGACAAATAGGGCAGACCGACTTCATGCTCTTTTGTTCCATGAAAGTAAAGGACAGGAATTTTACACACACACACACACACACACACACACACACACACACACACACACACACAAATAAAACATTTAAAAACAGGGAGAAAAAATAAAAACATTTTAGTAGACTTACCAAGGTTGATGTCTCTGAAAACCCCATAATCAGGTGCCAAAAACATCAGGGGGTGAAGGGTCCACTCCTCACCTCAGGAACTCAGGATCATCAGGGTCTTTGGCTTCACTGGCAGAAAAGAATTTCAGCACGGGTCACTCAGAGACAAATGTGCCAGTATTGAAAAATTGCTCCAGTATTGATTTCCAATAGAATATAAGAAGCAGTCAGAATCTTGGCGCTGCGCAGGCACTGAGGCAGGGGAGGAGGCAGCTTTGCCTGTTACACTTCAGAGCTTCCCCTCCCCTCTGCCCTTTGACATAACGATTAACCCATAGTAAGAATATAGAGGCAATTACAGCCTTTAGACTTAAGAGTACCATAGAGACAAGTAGAGCCTTTAGCCCTACAAATATATAGAAACAATTAAAAGCCCTAAGATCACAGTGACTCTGCCTGGCCGTAAAGATAGCAAGGGCCTTAAGCCTTGTGATTAGAGATTACACACAGCTACACTGGCTGTCATCAGTGCCTCTGTTTCTCTCCTATTCTTTGTGATCCAACCTCAGTCTGAGAAATGTAAACTCCATCTGTTACTTCAAAGCACCCATAGCTGATGGGCAAACAATACAGCCCAATACAATAGAGGTAGAAACAAGGTAGATTATTGACCCCTGCACTTAGTAAGTGCACTGTCCAGAGACAAGAAGGCACCTCCTGCCTAAGGAATAAGTTACTAGCCCGTTGCCTTGGTAATGCTGATAAGACCATACCAATAAGAAAACTGTATTTAAGGGCCAGGGTCGGGGGGGGGGGGCAGAGTTCCATTTTTGGGCTTTCCAGCGTGTCTTCCAGGCATGCTGCTTTTCTTATTTTCTCTTTCAATTTCCTACTGACTTTGTAATTTGAAACCATTTTTTTGTTTAAACTGCAATCAAGCTGCCTATTAGTTTTAGTTTCCTGATTCAACAAATTTTATCTGAATTGAGGAAAAGAGCCCACATAGCCACTTCCACCATAACAGCAAAGACAGAGCTTTATTTATGAAAGTGGGGGGGGTACATGTTCAAGGAAAACACAGGTCATCTCAAGAGGGAGAGAGCACTTGGGGTCTTTATGGTCCTTTTTATAAGGACCCTGAGAGGGGGTGGCTAGGGACACATGGCAGGGATAGAGTGATAGGTCTCCTTTCTTTGAATCCTCAGGTTCTCACTGTTTTATTGGTGGTTTCTGGGTAATACCTGGCTTCCACAAAAGGTGAGACTTCCTTTGGGGATCCTTTGTTTGCCAAGCATTCCAGAAAGTTTAGGTGTGAAGATAGGCCATTATGATTAAACATGTGGCTTCTTAAGGGCTTTTGCCTAAGAAAAAGCAGACCCTGTAAGGCGAAGGATTATGAAGTTTCTAGATTTTAAAACTATATTTTCTCTTTCCTTTCCAGTTCATCTGCTTTCTACCTAATATTTTACTTCTACTATGCTACCTCACAGAAACCTCGGGCACCTTTAAGAGGGGCAGGAGCTCAGCATTTGCCTTTCATCTGGCAGCTCCTCTTCCTCCTCCTTCCTCTACCTGCACTTCTGGGGCCCAGCCTGGAGCGGCCCAGGTGTCCAGCCAACTCCGGAGAGGTGCGTTGGGAATGTGTTAGTGAGGATCTAGGGGAAGGGGAAAATCCTATTACTGCCTGTGCCTGTTCTTCCTGGTGACTTAGCACAGGACACACGTTCCTTCCTGCTTCCTGCTGCAGAATGCCACAGTGAGCAGCAGCAGCTCCCACCTGAGGCGCCCGGGCTTGGGTTTGGGAAAAACAATGACCTGATTCTTCAGGACTCCCAGGGCCTTCTGTATCAGTGGAGAGGCAGAACAATGTGGAAGGAGAACAATGGAGCCTCGGGGATTGGTTGGGTGTCCTCACATTTCCCCTTCCTTTGGGGCATTTTGAATCAAATCACGGGTTTAAAAATGGATGCACTTATAGTTGAAGGCAGTCTCCTTGCAGGCAGAGAACTGGGAGGCAGAGTCCCTCCGTGGAGGCCTCCGCCTCTGTTGCTGGCCTCTCTTGGAAGGCCCCTGGAGAAGTCTGGTCTTGGACTTGAGGATGCAGAGGGGGGCAGGGCACGGGGCAGGATGAGGGGGATGCAGGGGAGGGGAGATGCTGGTGCAGGGAGGCCGCACACCTCTGTATCCTGTCAGTCACTTCAGCCTTCACGGGAGACTCAGGTGTCCTCAGCTGGAGGCCTAGGCAGAGCTGGCGCTGCAGGGGTTGGTCCAGCTCACAGGCCACTCCTTAAAGGCCAGCGGCAGGGCCAGAGTGCCTGGCATTCCATATACCCAGGCCAGGTCCTGGGATGGGAGGTCTAAGGGTAAACGGTAAGAGGACTCCCAGAAACTGGGCATGATGGCACAGATAGTAATCCCATTTCTTGGGAGGCTGAGACAGGGGGATCAAAGGTCTGAGGCCAGCCTCATAACTTAGACTCTCAGTGGCTTAGTGAGAAAGGGCTGGGGGTGTAGCTCAAAGGTAGAATGCCCCTGTGTTCCATTCCCAGTACCGAGAAAAAAATGGAAGGGTCCCAGAAACAGTGAAGGAAGCTCCCTGGCCTGGAGGCCAGCAAGCCACAGCACACCTCAGGGCCTTGGGCTCCTTCTCTATAAGTTGACCTGAGGGACCCCTGTCTAGGATGCATCCTGTGGGGGTCGGGGAGAGGGAGCTCAGGGCACCTTGGAGTGACCCTGGGGGAAACATTTCACTTAGGAGCTAGGACATTTCAATTCCTCTCTAGAACAATTTTCTGCCTCGAACACCCAAGGACCTTTCTTAGGTACATCATGGTCCTATTTGCTTTATAGCTAAATTTTTTTTATTTGGAGCATGTCTGTTCCTTCTCACACTTAGAGAAGGTTCCAAGTTTCTTCCACATTCTAAGTAGCAGCAAGAAAAATCATGTTTTATCTTATTTTCTTAGTACTGGGGATTAAACCCAGCAGCGTTCTACCTCTGAGCTACACCTCCAGCCCTTTTTATTTTTTAATTTGAAACAGGTCTTGCTAAGTTGTTGAGGGTCTCACTACATTGCTGAGCCTAGCTTTGGACTTGCAATTTCCTGTCTCAGCTTCCCAAGTACTGGGATTATAGGCGTGCACCACCATGCCGGGTTCATGTTTTATTTTGAGCAACTTGAACCCCCAGATCATGGGGAAATGCTGGCCTTAGGGAAAGCAGATGGTGAGAGCACAGGGCTTCAGAATCACTCATCTCCCCACTTCCTCCTGGGACAGGATGCGCCTCTGTAGGCCTGTGGGGCCAGAGGAAGCGGGAGACTTTTGTACAATACTCAGCTGTCAGAAGGGTTTCATTGTCATGAGAACTGCAGAGTTGAAGGCTGTGGGGATCCCCGAAATGCAGCAATCCCCCAACCTCTGCCACAGGGTTCATCCTGGCAGCACCGCCCCTTTTCAACAGGAAACTGGCCCCTTTGTCTTGAAATAGATGTTTCTAATGTAATAGTAGCCTCTCATGCCTTTGTAGTAAATTTGGCAAAACTTTGCCAAATTTTCCCCATGGTAACATTTTGTAAAACTACAGTGTGATATCACAGCCAGGATCTTATTGATACAATGGAAGATCTTACATGATTCCCCCAGCATCACTCCTGCTCCTTTGTGTGTGAGGGGGACCAACTTCCATATGACTTTATCACCTGTAGCCAAGACTGCAGTCAAAGCACTGAACAGCGGGCATGGTGGCACACGCCTGTAATCCCAGTATTTGGGAGTCTGAGACAGGACAATTGCAGGTTCAAGGCCAGCCTCATCAACTTAATGAGACCCTAGTTCAAAAAGAAAAAGGCAAAATAGGGCTGGAGGTGTAGTGCAGAGGTAAAATGCCCCCTAGATTGAATCCCCAGTACCACCAAAACAAAAAAAAAAGACACTAAACAGTTCCAACACAGGGGCCTTTTTCCTACTCCTCTGGAGTCACACCCATGTCTTTCCCCAGTCCTTTCCTCTGGAAACCACAACCACAGGCCAAGTATCCCATATCTGAAATGCTTAGAATCAGAAGTATTTGTTATTTTTGTTGTTTTTGTTTGGTTGTTGTTGTTTTTTCAGAGTTTGGAATATTTTTTACTTATATAAATGAGATTTTAGAGATAGACCCAAGTCTAAACACAAAAACACTTTGATTCATATCCATCTTGTATACATAGCTGGAAGGTAATTTAACCATATTTTAAATAATTTTGGTCATGAGACAAAGTTCCATAGTGTGGAATTTTCCACTTGTCGCAGTCAATATTGGTACTCAAAAAGTTTCCAATTTTGGCTACCAGGTTTTTTTTATTAGGGATGCTCAACAGATGTAAATCTGTCCTCCATTTAGAAATGTTTTGTTACTTGGGAGTCTGAGACAGGAGGATTGCAGGTTCCAGGCCAGCCTCAGCAACTTAGGGAGACCCTGTTTCAAAAAACAAAAAATGAAAAGAGCTGGGGGGTGTAGCTCAGAAGTAGAGCAGCCCTGGGTTCAATCCCCAGTAGCACAAACTAAAACAAATTTGTTATTATTTCAAAGATTTTTTTAGATAGAATCATACTTTGGGGGATTGACTTTTTCAGTCATCATAATTACCTAGAGATTGATCCAAGTTCCTGTATGGAACCATAGTTTGTTCCTTTTTATTACTGAGTAATATTCCACAGTATGTATGTAATTCTATTTATTTAACCATTCGCCTCCCTGCTTCCTCCTGGGACAGGTTGCACCTCTGCATGCCCGTGGTGTTATGAGGTAATCCCAACAGAGATGAGCCAGACCAATACTTTGCCAATAGAAAGTCTTTATTACCAACCAGGACTACACTGGGCTCTGGACCCAAGTGTAGTATTGGATGGCTGTTTTGGACTACTTTTATATAAACAAACCGCAAGCTCAGGGTGAAAAGTTCACGTTTTCATGACGTGACTTTTAGCATACATGGCAAAACATACTTTCTACAGGTGTGCAAGCAAAGCAGGGAGAACAAAAGCTAAAGTCATCAGTTATCTTGGAGCGTTAAATCACATCCTGTTTTTCATTTAGGCAGTGTTAGACCGTATCCTGTTTTTTATTTAGGCAGGCTGCCTAGGAGCATGATTTAACTTTAAGAAATGATACATCCATTTTCTGAGGCCTTGCTTGATTCCAACATTCCCCACTGGTTATTGAAAATGAGTCAAATCATGTACTCATCATATGTAGGGAGTGGATTGTACTGGCCTTGGAGTACCAGAAATTTAACTGTGTTTATTCTTTTCCGGATGTAACTAGTTAGGCCATTAATTATGCAGGGGCCAACTGAAAGGGCTAATAAAATCCCTGTGCCAGGGGTAAACAACAACCATAACAGCCAAAAGGTCACTAGGCAGTCCGTTTGAGTCTTATCTTTAAGGGACTGTTGGTCTGGTCTGTGGTCCAGCATCCTCCGTCTGTTTCTCAGCAGTTGTGGCTTTTAGCTGGGTTTGATGGATCCAGGAGAAATGCCAGCCACTTTTACTGCCATCGAAGTGGTGAGGATCACAGGGTAAGGGCCCTTCCAGGTTGGTTCCAAAGTTTGGGTTGGAACCCTTTTTACCCACACCAGGTAGCTGGACTGGAACTGATGGGCTGACCCTAAGGTGGGTTGGAGGTTCACCTCTCACACCATCTGGTGGATGGCTTTTTTTGTTTGTTGTAAAGCCTGCAATGACTTGAGGTGGGAGTGATTAGTTATTTTTGCCTGATGGACATCCCATAGCTTGGGGAGAATAGGTGGGGGTCTTCCAAACATAATTTCATAAGGAGTAAACCCTTCTCGGTAGGGAGTACACCTAGCCCTTAGGAGGGCAAAGGGAAGGAGATTGGTCCAACTTTTGCCAGTTTCTATGACCAATTTAGTTAAAGTTTCCTTGAAGGTCCTGTTCATCTTCTCTACCTGTCCTGAGCTTTGGGGCCTATGGGCACAATGTAACTTTTAATTTATATTTTAATGCCTTTGTTAAACTTTGAGAAATCTTGGCCGTGAAAGCCGGGCCATTGTCAGACTCCAGAGTCGAGGGCAGGCCAAATCTAGGAACTAACTCTTGAAGTAATTTCCTGGCCACGACAGAGGCAGTCTCGGTCTGGGTGGGGAAGGCCTCTACCTACCCAGAGAAAGTGTCCACCAACACCAGGAGATACTGGTACCCAAAAACAGTTGGTCTGATTTCAGTGAAGTCTAATTTTCAATGTTCCCCTGAAGTGTTACCTCGGGCGCATCATTTTTCCTTTTGGGTTTACCTGGGCACAAGCAGAGCATCTGGACACAATGTCCAAGGTGACACAGTCTAAATGGGGTATATAATACCTTGGGCCAGAGGAGTTTAGTAATCTTTGTAGCCCCTTGATGTGTTGCTTGGTGGAATCAAGTCACTGAGTGTCGTTCTAGGGCTGCCGGGAGAACAGGTCTTTTGTCCAGTTACCATAGAAGGCTGAGTTTTTCTTTCTGTATGTTCCTGGAGGCAAGAACATCATGTTGGATTTACTCCTGTCAGCCCCACGCATCACAGCCTCCAGAGCTGTTCCTGCGCCCCTTTTAGCTGCGCGTTCAGCACTTTATAGGCCCGCCACAGCTGGCCGTGCTGGGCTTATGCCTCCAGCTGCCTTGCTCCCACTGCTGCAGGCCGGCACTCTCCAGCACCTGCCGCTCTGCAGCTCCAACTCCAAGTGGTCCCTCTGCTCCTCCCAGGGCAGGTTCTGGCTCTGCCTGTGCTGCGCTGCTCCCTGAGCCCTGACCCCATTATTTTTCCTCAAGTTGGAGAATCGGGCAGCTGGCCTTTTTTTTTTTTTTTTTTGGTCCTGGTTTTGACACTCATTTTTGCCTCTGGCCTTTACTCCTGAGCTTTTTATCATTCATCTGTTTTCCTGAGAGCTGCTACTACTGCGCTAGTTAGCTTTTTATGCCTTCGAATCCTTTTAACTTTTGTTAATTTTTTTTCTAATATCTGGGGCTGACTGTGTGACAAAGGCAATATTTATTGTCTGCTGGTTTTCTGGGGTGTCTGGGTCGATTGGGGTGAAAACCCAGTAAGCCTCCCTAAGGCATTCTAGGAACCCAGCGGGTGACTCCTGAGGCTCTTGAATCACCTCGCTTACCTTTGACAAATTTGTAGGCTTCCTGGCAGCTGTCTTTATTTCTCCTGAAAGGGTTTGGCGAAAGTTGTCCAGACTCTCCTTACCTGCAAAACTTTTCCTATCCATGTCTGTGAAATAAATTGTATCAGCAAGCCAGGAGAGCCCGTCATCTAGGACCCAGGCACAGAATAAGTCCTAGCGGCTTAAGGGTGTGCTCCTCAGGTATATGAGAAGCAAAGGAAAACTCTGCAGAAAGGTAGGAGTTGGTTCTGCTAAAAGTTGCTGGGCCAGGGGTCTCTTCCAGGCAGGGGCTTTGGGTGGTGCCCAGACACATCTTTTCTCCTTCCTACTCGCTTTGTTTCAGAACTATTTGCCAACCTGAAGCTGGAACCTTCCTCCATCCATCTGGACCAAGGGGAAGAGTTGGACCTGCAGTGCTACATCCCAGGAGGGCTTCCAGCCAACTTCACTATTCAGAAGTAAGATGTGATTGTGACGTACAGTGGAGAGTTCTCCAAGATCACCTCGAAGTGGGATAGTGGGATGTATGCCTGCACCACACACACACACACACACACACACACACACACACACACACACATTGTTAAGAAGATCTATGTTTCAGAATTTATCCATATCCCAGCTATACGTAAGGGGTAGGACTTCCAGGGGGCAGAATGTAGAACTGGGCTTTTTCAGACTTGAATTTGCAC
This sequence comes from Glis glis, assembly GCA_004027185.1. Lineage (NCBI taxonomy): Eukaryota > Metazoa > Chordata > Mammalia > Rodentia > Gliridae > Glis > Glis glis. The sequence goes on along the minus strand of PVJS01008358.1, from coordinate 4,983 downwards.
ACAAGATCTGGTGAAAACACAGATTCTGAGCCGGGCATGGTGATGCACATTTGTAATCCCTCTACCCGTGATACAGTAGGATCAGAGGAGGATCAGAGGTTCAAGGCCAGCCTGAACAACATAGGAAGACTCTTAGCAACTCAGTGAGACCCTATTTCACAATTAAAACTTAAAAGGGCCGGGGTTGTAGCTTGGAGGTAGAATGCCCACAAATCCCAAGAAGGACTAATCCTTCCAGAACTTGACCTGGCTCCTGGTACCTCTGCTAAGGTAACCCTGAAATACTGTGTGGGTTAGAGGAGAGGGGTGTGGATGACAGCCACTTCAAATGATGTTCAACACCCTGAAGAATATCTTTTTCTTTTTCTTTTTCTTTTTTTTTTTTTGGCTGGTGGTGGTACTGCGGGTTGAACTCAGGGACATTCTCCAAGCTACACCCCTATACCCCATATTATTTTTAATTTTGAAAGAAGTACTCAGTAAGTTGCTGAGGGCCTGGCTAAGTTGCTGTGGTAAAAAAAAATAAAGGAAGAGGAAGGAAGGAAGGAAAGGAAGGAAGGAAGGAAGGAAGGAAGGAAGGAAGGAAGGAAGAGAAAAGAAGAAAAGAGAAGAGAAGAGAAAAGAAAAGAGAAGAGAAGGGAAGGGAAGGGAAGGGAAGGGAAGGGAAGGGAAGGAAAGGAAAGGAAAGGAAAGGAAAGGAAAGGAAAGGAAAGGAAAGGAAAGCATACTGCATGCTACAACAACAAGAGGCTTGTTCTTGGCTGCTTGAGCTTAGTCTTGGGGTGACTTGACTAGAGAAAATATTACAGTTCAAGGTGCACAGCACTGTGCCGGCTGCCTGGAAAACAGCCTCCCGTGGATTCAAAATCACATCTTTGTTCAACATCCTGCTTTAATGCAGTTAATTCTGCCAGGCGTGGTGGTGCACACCTGTAACCCCAGTACTTGGGAGCCCTATTATAAAAAAATAGGGCTGGGGTGTAGCCCGGAGGTAGAATGCCCCTGGGTTCAATCCCCAGTACCACAAAAAAAAGAAAGTAGTGAGACACTCATAAATCTAGGAGACCCTGTTTCCAAATAAAAATAAAATAGGGCTGGGAGTGTAACTTGGAGGTAGAATGCCCCTGGGTTCAATCCCCACTACCACATGCACGCGCACACGTGCATACACACACACACACACACACACACACACACACACACACACCAAAAAAAGGCTTGAATATTTTCCGTGGGAAACATAGTCTGATTTTGGCAAGGGAAGATTCTCTGAGAGGAGCCCTGAAGACTTTCAGGAATGCCGCCATTGCTCCTCTGTCTCTGGGAGAAATCTCTGTCACAAGACCTAGCTTCTTCTGTTGTAAAATAGCTATTGCAACACCTGTGTGGGCCTTTTGTTTTTTGAGTTTTTTTGTACTGGGGCGTGAACATAGATTCCAGGTGTGAGCCACCATGCTCAGCCTATGTGCGCCTTGATGTGAGATAGGGGCGTGGAGTAACGCACGTGGTATGCATTGAAACTTTACAGAGGTGTGTGGCCGCCCAGGTGTGACTGGGGGTAACTCAGGAACCTCGGGCACCTTTAAGAGGGGCTGGGGCTCTGCCTTTGCCTTCCATCTGGCAGCTCCTCTTCCTCTTCCTTCCAGTGCCTGTGCTTCTGGGACTCAGCCTGGAGCAGCCCAGGTGTCCAGCCAACTCCAGAGAGGTACTTTAGGAATGTGTTCATGGGGAGCAAGGGGAAAGAAAAATCCTATTCCTGCCTGTCCCTTCCTGGTGACTTAGCACTATGGAAACTGAGCTCCCTTCCTCTCTGGGGGGCTGGCAGGAGCACATTGTTGGTGCCAGGTCTGCACAGGGTACAAGTTCGTTCCTCCTTCCTGCTGCAGAAATGCCACTGCCAGCAGCAGCAGCTCGCACCTGAGGAGACCGGGCTTGGGAAAAACAATCGCCCAGATTCCCCAGAGCTCCCGGGTCCTTTTGGGTCAGCGGAAAGGCAGAACAATGTGGCAGTAGAAGAATGGGGCCTTGGGGCTGGACAGGTGGCCCCCCGTTTCCCCTTCCTTTAAGTCCTTTGAGTGGAATCGGGGGTTTAAAAATGATGCAACAGATGGTTGCAGGCAGTCTCTTGCAGGCAGAGCTCTGGGAGGCAGAGTCCCTTTGTGTGGCCTCCCCCTTGGCTGCTGGCCTCACTTGGGAAGCCCTGGAGAAGTCTACTCTTGGAGTTAAGGCTGCAAAGGGCGGCAGAGAATGGATGAGGGGTATGCAGGGGAGGGGAGATGCTGGTGCAGGGAGGCCACACACCTGTGTCCTGTCAGTCACTAAAGCCTAAATGGGAGACCCAGGTGTCCTCAGTCAGAGGGAGGCCTGGTCAGAGCTGGCTCTGCCACGGTTGGTCCAGATCACAGGTCACTCCTTAAAGGCCAGCAGCAGGGACAGAGTGCCTGGCATTCCGCATACCTGGGCCAGGTCCTGGGATGGGAGGACAAAGGGCAAGCAATTAGAGGGCTCCCAGAAACTGGGCATGGTGGCACATAACTGTAACCCCAGTTCTTGGGAGGCTGAGATGGGAGGATCGAAGGCTTGAGGCCAGCCTCAGTACCTTAATGAGACTATCAGTGGCTTAGTGAGAACTGTTTCAAAATATAAATGGCTGGGGGTGTAGCTCAAAGGTAGATGCCCCTGGGTTCCATTCCCAGTACCAAAAAAAAGAATGGGTCCCAGAAACTGTGAAGGAAGCTCCCAAGTTCCTTTCCCCTCCCTGAGTGGGTACTGCTTGCTCTACGTTCAGATTGATTTGGGAGGAAGAAAACTGAATGCAGTTAGTCATGACAACATTGGAGCATTGGCCATTTCAGTAAGTTTCCCTTGGAGTGCACTCCATAGCCCTCTGATTCCTCACATTTTGCCCCCCCTTTTCTGGCAGGGGGGCGTTTGGTTGGTTCCCTTTGTGGGAACTTTTGTGGCACCTCTCGTGTTGGAATCACAGCTAACTGAGAACCACGGAATCTCATCTAGATACTTATCCCCATCTGTGGAGGCGGGTTCTTGTCCCGCTGGCTTATCTTTTGTCTGGAGATTCCCACCTGTCTGTCTGTGGGCCTGTCTGATTGACTCTGTCTGTGTGTCTGTTTGTATCTGTTTTCCCTTTGTGAAATGTCAGTACTGTGTTGCTCCTGGCTCCTGCGGGAGCTCTTTGAGGATTTCAGCTAAAAGTGTTGCTTATGACTGTAGGGGTAAAAGTTAAAAAAAAAAGAGAGAAAGAGATGAGATTTTACAGTGACATGATATGATCGATGTATATAAGAATTGTGGTAGAAGATCTATGAAGTACTCTGAGTATGGTGTGATCTTACAGTTGGAATTGTTTGACTAAATGGAAAGAGATTCTGGTGTCCTTTGTGAGCATCTATGCAATTGTAGGATAAGGAATCTAAACAGCCTGGATCTAAGGTAATGGTACAGAGAACAGCACCACCTCTGGTGTCTCGACCAGAAGAAAGTTGAGAAAAAGTTAGTACGCTTGAGATAAAATTGTCCTGTCCTGGGGCAGTGGCATCTACCATAAAAGCGGCAGTTCCTTTGCCCTCAGCAGTGGAGGCAATGATAACGTCATTGCCTTGATAACGTCACTCTCTGCCAGCACCTGGTGACTTTCTCAGATGCTTCACAGGTGGGCACCTTTCCCCGTGGCCTGTGGCCTGGGGCTGTGTAAAATCTGCAGTTCCTCTCCCATCCTGATGCTCAAGGAGTGGTACCTCCTCCCCCTGTCTCCAGGGACCACGGCCTTTCCCCTGCACTGCAGACCCAGGGCAGGGCTGTCTTCTGCTCTGTCTTCTCCCATCTGTGCCAACTGAGCGGGTGAATCTGTGTGTAAAATGGGAACTTCCTGGCTCCCTGGCTCCAAGGGCAGGCGGCTGTGGGGATGGGGGAAGAGGAGGGGAAGGGAACCTCATCCCTTCTCCCTTCCCCCATATTCTCCCTGCTGCAGGCCCACTGGCTGAAGAGGTGGAGACAAGCAGCAGTCTCCCCTCTCTGGGTAACACTAGATTGGGAAAAGTCTCTCCCTTTAAGATTCACTTGGCCGGGGAAACACCAGCTTCTGAGAAAAAGGCAAATTGCACTACCCCATTAGTAAGGGAGAAAGGAAGAAAGGCAGACTTTCAGTGAGTAAAAGTTTCCTATCATGGTTAATAGTCTGGATAAGGAACAGCAGGTTTTTCTTAAAACTTTGAAGCATCTATTAAAGGCTGCTCAATGTCATATAAAAGAGAAGAAACTTATTCAACTCTTACAGCTAATAACCCAGTATTGTCCATGGTTCCCAAATAGAGGAACCATAGATTTGGGAGGATGGGAGCAGGTTGGAGAGACTTTAAAGTACCTCCATGAGCAAGGGGGGAAGATACCCCTGTCCACTCTAATAACATGGGGCTAGTCAGAACTGCTCTGCATCCCCTCCATACCCTTCTTCACAGGAGCCTGACCCCCTCAGCTCTGTCTGAGGGTGACTTGCCTCCTCCCCTCACTCTTCTTTCTCCAGAGTCAGGATTCTGTTTGCCCACAGAGGAAAAGTTTCCCTTCCCATCTCCACCAGCTTTGCCCTCTGCCCTCGTCTCCTCTAAGAAACGTCAGAAAGGTCAGAGCCTGTGGGAGCTGGCTGCTTACGAGAGGCTGCTAGCCCTGGGAAGTGCACGCATTCCCTGTCAATAGGGTTCAGGGACAGCAGCCTAGACATGCATCATTGTCCTTTCAGGTCTTTTTTTTTTTTTATTCTATATTTTTATTCTCTGTCAGGCTTTAGAATCAAGGCTGTAATGACCTTTTTTTTTCATGTTTTTATTGGTGCATTGTAGTCTCACATCACAATGAGTATCAGTTTGGTGTTAACATACATGCACACAGCTCTTGGTGTCCCTCCCCCCCACCTCCCCCCCGCCTCCCCCCACATGTAGCACTGAGAATGATGTTGGCATAATCTCATAT
>PVJS01008357.1:0-53343 GCA_004027185.1 Glis glis | reverse complement strand
CCCGGCCCTATTTTTTATACTTTATTTTGAAACCAGGTCTCACAAAGTTGTGGAGGGCCTCACCAAGTAGAGAGAGAGAGTGAGTGAGTGAGAGAGAGAGAGACAGGGAGAGAGAGAGAGAGAGTGAGAGAGAGAGCTGAGGCTGGCCGTGAACCCGGATCCTCCGGTCTCCGCCTCCCAAAGTACTGGGATTACAAGTGTGTGCCACCATGCCTGGCCTTGCAGATTTGTTTCTGAGTCTTCTATTGTGCTCCATGGGTCTATGTGTCTGCTTTTATGCCAATACCTTGCAGTTTTTATTAGTATGGCTCTGTAGTATAGTTTGAAGTTAGGTATTGTGATGCCTCCTGCATGGTTCTTGTTGCTGAGAACTACTTTGACTATTCTGGTTTTTTTGTTGTTCCAAATAAATTTAAGGACTGAGTTTTCTATGTCTGTGAAGAATGACCTTGGTAATTGAATGGGTATTGCATTGAATCTGTAGATCACTTTTGGAAGAATGGCCATTTTGATATTTATTCTGCCTACCCAAGAGCATGGGAGATGGTTCCATCTTCTAAGATCTTCAATTTCTTTTTTCAATGTTTTATAATTTTCCTTGTAGAGGTATTTTACCTCATTGGTTAGGTTTATTCCTAAGTATTTTATTGTTTTGGGGATATCATGAGTGGAAATGTCTTATGGATTTCTTTTTCAGTGGATTTATGGTTGGCATATAGAAAATCTTCTGATTTTTTAAGATTGATTTTGTATCCAGACACTTTGCTGAATTTGTTGATCAGTTATATAAGCCTTTAGGTTGAGTTTGTTGGATCTTCTAAGTATAATATCATGTCATCTGCAAATAGAGATAGTTTCAGTTATTCTTTTCCTATTTGCACTCCTTTTATTTCCTTCTCTTGCCTTATTGCTCTGGATAGAGTCTCTAGTGCTATATTGAAAAGGAGTGGTGATAGTGGACATCCTTGTCTTGTTCCTGTTGTTAAGGGGAACTCTCATAGTATTTCCCCATTCAATATGATGTTGGCTGTGGGACTATTGTATATTGTCCTTATGATGTTGAGGTATGGTCCTTCTATTCTGATTCTCTGCAGTGTTCTTATCATGAATGGTTGTTGGATTTTGTCAAATGCTTTTTCAACATCTATTGAAATGATCATGTGATTTTTGTCTTTAGTTCTGTTCATGTGGTGGATTACATAGATTGTTTTTCATATGTTGAACCAGCCTTGCATTCCTGGGATGAACCCGACTTGGTCATGATGTATGATTTTCGTGATGTGGTTTTGAATGTGCATTGCTAGTATTTTGTTTAGAAGTTTTGCATCTAAGTTCATCAATGATATAGGCCTGCAGTTTTCTTTTCTTGAGCTGTCTTTATTTGGTTTTGGTATTAATGTGATGTTGGCTTCATAGAATGTATTTGGGAGAGTCCTATTTCTTTCTATTACATGGAATAAATTGAGGAGTATTGGGATTAGTTCTTCTGTAAAGGTTTTATAAAATTCACCTGGGAAACCATCTGGTCGTGGGCTTTTCTTTGATGGTAGGCTCTCTATTGCTGCTTCAATCTCTTTGATTGTTATTTGTCAGTTTAAATTTTCTATATGTTCTTGATTCAACTTAGGAAGGTTGTACATGTCTAGAAATTTGTCAATTTCTTCTAGGTTTTCCATTTTGTTGGAATATAGTTTTTAAAAGTAGTTTCTGATAATACTCTAGATTTCTGTGCTGTTGGTGGTAATATCACCTGTTTCATCTCTTATTAATTTGAATTGATTCTCTCTTTCTTTTGGTTAGGTTGGCTAGTGGTTTATCTATTTTGTTTATTTTTTCGAGGAACCAGTTTTTGGTTTCGCTGATTTTTTGGTATTTTTTTATTCTCTACTTCACTGATTTCTGCTCTGATTTTAATAATTTCCTGTCTTCTACTGGCTTTGGGGTTAGACTGTTTCTGTTTTTCAAGGGCTTTGAGGTGTGTCATTAAGTTATTTATTTGGTGATTTTCTGTTCTTCTTATGTTAACCCTCAGTGCTATGAATTTTCCTCTTCCGCCTTCAGACTGTCCCAGAGATTTTGATACATCGTCTCTGTTTTCATTTGTTTCTAGTAAATTCTTAATTTCTCCCCTTATTTCTTCTCTGACCCATTCCTTGTTCAGCAGTGTGGTGTTTAGTCTCCATGTGTTTCTGAGGTTTCTCTGGGTGTTCTATTGTTGATTTCTAGTTTCATTCCATTATGCTCTGAAAAGATGTGGGGGATTATATCACATTTTTTGAATTTGCTAGAACTCATTTTGTGGCCTAGGAAATGGTCTATTTTAGAGAAGGTACCATGAGCAGCTGAAAAAAATGTGAATTCAGCTGTAGTTGGGTGGAATATTCTGTATGTGTCTACTAGGTCCATTTGGTTTATGGTGTTCCTTAGGTCTGAGGCATCTTTACTGACCTTTTGTCTTGAAGATCGATCTAGTGGTGTGAGAGGTGTGTTGAAGTCTCCCAATATTATTGTATTGGGATCTTTGTGTGATCTAATGTTATGAAGGGTTTCTCTTATGAAAGTGGCTGTACCTATGTTTGGGGCATAAATGTTGACTATTGTTGTATCCTGTTGCTGGATTGTTCCTTTTACCGTTAAGAAACGACCTGCTTTGTCTCTTCTGATAAGTTTAGGTTTGAAGTCTAATTTGTCTTACAGCCGACCCCACTCCCACCTCCACAGGAATGATCTGCAAAGTCTCAGACCCTGCAAGTCTATTGCTTGCCAAGCTAGTCCCTGTGGCCACACGCTGGGTGATCTCCCCCTGGAGCAGCTGGTTAACTTACAGTCTCATTGAGCGCAGCTCTTAATCTCTGGGGGAGGGAGTAGGCTAAGCCACTGCTGCAGGTTCTGGTCAGGCTTCCGGACACCTAGGGTTCTGTTGAGTGTGTAGTGAGCTGCTGCTGCTTCTACCATTAATGATCTGAAGTTGCTGGACCCACAGCAGGTTGCTGGCCTCTCCGCTGGCAGGCTGTAGAAGCCGCAACACCAGCAGCTACTGGCCGCGGCCTAGTCAAGATGGCGCCGCCAATACAAGTGCCGCCGTTCAGGTCTCTGTCGAGTGTGGAGCTTTTGTTTTTTCTGTATTTTCCCTTCTCCTTCTTCTTGCCAGTTAAAAATGGTGGCTAGACTTCGTAATTTCTTTCTACAGTGAGAAAGATGGAACACAAACCCTTGGCACTTTGGGGACCTTTTCAAGACCTGTTAAGAGATGTTCACTGATCTCTATAAAAACCTGTTCCCCTGCCCTGCATGCTCCAAGCCCACATCCACACAGAAAAACCTTTGAAACATACCCAGATTTTTACTCTTTTCAAAATTTGAACAAACATTCACTGCTCAAAAGTAAGTCATTGCTAGAATGGTTATATAAATTATAATGTGCCACTATGATGGAATTTTGTATAACCATTAATGCAACATTTATGAAAGCAGATGAGAAATGGGGAATAATGTCTAATAAAAAGGAGGAAAAACCACAAATAAAAATAACCTGAAAAATCATTTGATATTTGTATTCCTGTGGATAAGAATCAGAAGAAAACATGCAAAAGTGAAAATTATTTCAAAAAATTATTGAAGCAGGAAATACTATTTATCATTCCCTTCCAATACATTTATTCAGAACTGTCTTGATTCCAGGATCCTAGATTTTGGTTGAGTCCCAACTTTCAGGACTGGCGTAGTTTACACAGAAGTATCTTTCTTTCTTCTTGGGTGTTAAGATCTGAAAAATTCACAATTTTGTCTTACATCCTTTATATCCAATTTATAATCTTAAAAATTGTTAGAAAAAATTCAGGTATTCTTGCCTTTGCTTTGAACTATTTTGTAGTATTATATGCCTCCCATCTCACATTTCTAATAATCACCCTTTTAGTGAAATAGTCCATTTACTATGCCAAGCTTCTGAGCAAAATGGGGAAAATTTCCATGTTCTCCTTTTTACTCCTTTGTTGTATAATGCCCATTAAAGCAGTAGGGCTCAAAATAGCCAGTTAATGGCAGGAAAAGCACAGCACCATCTTAGTAGTAAAGATATCAACGTAAAAACAAAATGTCAGCTTTTCACAGAACAGAGATTAAAATGAAACAAAAACAACATCATCAAACACCTCATTGCTGCTCAGGTAACTGGTAGCAGATAAGAATGGAGACAGTCTCCTTCTTTGCATACTGTGAAATTTATCTTCAAAGCTCACTGAGATGGGCTGACCATTTGATTGCATCTTCAGACTTGGCTTTTAGTGCTGGCCAATGTCCATTCTACCTTTGCTTATGAAATCACTGTCGTATCATCTGAGAGCTCATTTATTTTCCATTCTCTGGAGACCTAAGTTCTATCCTTTGTAGGTTGAATTTGGCAGTGTGTCCTGCAGCCCACCTCCCTAACCCTGATTCTACTATAGGTCAGAATGTTGCCCTTATTAGACACAGTATGGCTGGATCTAAGTATACTTATACTTAATCAGGTCAGAAACCTACAGAGTCGAAAGCAAAGAGGTACATGGAGCAGAGATGAGTGTTGGCTTTTTCTATTTGAAAGAGAACTCAGTTTGCACACTTCTGTGGACTCTCTCAGTGTTGATGTTCTTGTTTAAATCTCTAGACCAGGAGCTTCTCTGTCCGTGATCTCTCCGCTGCTTGAGAAATCTGACATCAGGTCCTCTTGATAAAAGGTGAAGAATTTATATGAAGAATTTATATGATCCAAAGAGAAACCTTGCTAGGTCCTCCTGGGTTCAATGGTTTTGGTTTTATACTTCAGACCTCAGAATAGACTCAATATAAATTCTTTACTTCTCTCTAAACTCTTTTCCTCTTCTTATAAACCTAGAATCCAAGGTCTTTTTGTTAAAAAAAAAGTTTATCCCAGATCAGAATTACCAAGTGTCTTTATCCATTAAGGCTGCTATTACAGAAGAACACCCGCCGGGTAGATTTAAATGATAGAAATATTTTTCACAGTTCTGGAGGACGAGAAGTCCAAGAACAAGGCATTGGCAGATTCAATGTCAGGTGAGGGTCTGCTTTCATAAGAAATGGCTGTTTTCTTTCTGTATCCGCACATGGTGGAAAGGACAAGGGAGTTCTCTTCAGTCTCTTTTATAAGGGCACTAATCCCATCTGTGCAGGTTCTGCCCTCATGATGCAATCACCTATGAACAACTCGATGTTCTACCTCCATCACAGTGGGGGTTAGGATTTCAATATATAAACGTGAGAGGATGCAAGTATTCAGTCTCTAGCACCCACCCTCTTTTGAGTGCATGGAGGTTCATCAGAACACCAATAATTACCCTTCTTGATTCAGGTTGGTTTACAGGAAAGAAAAGGATCATGTAAGTAAAGCCAGAAAGTCAATTTGCCAAACAACAAGATGTGAACAAATAAGAAAGAATCAATGATAACTGTAACCAGGGTTATCTAGAGAAACAGAACCCATAGGCTGTAAATATATAATGATGAGAGGGGATTGATGAGATTGGCTTACATAATCAGAGGCTGGATGATCACACAATGGCTAACTGCAGGCTAGAGAGCTGGGGAAACCAGTAGCTGCCTAGGCCAAGAAGCTGGAGCCTCAGAACAAGAGGGACCCATGATGCAGCCCCAGCCTGAGGCTGAAAACCTAGACACTCCTGGTGAGAGTCCACTTCGAAGGGCTGAAGGAGCTGGAGTCTGATGTCTGCATGCGGTGGCTGCTCAAGAAGAATCGAGCTTGCCTGTGCATGTAAGCTTCCTCCTTCTTCTGCTCTTTGTTCCATCTGGGCCCCCAGCCTCTTGAACAGTGACACCCACATTCAGGCTGGGTCCTCCACCTGCTGATCGCTGACTCACATGCCAGGCCTCTTTGGAAACACCCTCACAGACACACCCAGAACTGTGCTTTCCCAGTTTTCTAAGCATTTCTCAATTCAGTCGAGTTTATGATCAAGATTGACCATCACAGCTCCCAACATGCTTAAATTAATTCTGGGAGTTATTTAGTGGGACATAGTATGGAAATATGTCCTAGGAGCCTGGAGGTGATGCTGAGAGGCATATTGCTAGGCTCCTGCAACCCCCTCATTGAGATGTTATGGCACAGTTGAGCATTTATAGGAACATTACACTTTGTCAGCAATATTATGAACTCTAGATTGTTACAGTGATGAGAGTAGGGCTTGGAAAGGTTGGTGCATGAGCATGGAAGAAGGCATTGGGCATATGTAAACCTGTACAGTTCCTGGAAAAATAGACAACTGTACAGGAACTGTATAACAGGTCCTGCAACATGAATTGCAGCTATGAATACAGTTGATTTGATGCATTTGAAAGTGTCTTGAAGTTTTCCATATTAGAAGAAGGCTGGATGGGGGCTACAATAACCTTCAAAGTGATTTCTATGACACTGCTATATCAGAAGGCTTTCTGTACTTTATGCACAATTGGGAATGGAGAGTGGGCTAGCAGGGTACAAATCTGGGATTAGCAAATCTTGAATTATTTTCACAGTGGGCCTTTCTCACCACCAGAAGTCTCCATGTGTCCTTTAATCACTTTGAATTTCAGTGTTCTGCAGAATTTACATAGATGGGGTTGGAAGATTTATATTATTGGGAGATAAGGGTTTTTCCCTACCTCTGGGATATCCTCAGGTTACCTGTAGACAAGCATGAAGTCGACACCAATTTGGTTTCTACTCAGAAAAATCGCCGTGCTGTGGTGACACTTCTCAGCCTCCACGTGTAGGGGCCTTGGATTATAGCATTGGTTTTGCCTTTCATTCTTGGGCAAATTGCTTCTGTCACCTGTGTATCAAATCTGGGATAATCATTCAAGAGCAATTGGGGGATGCTGCCTTTCTGTTGGTTTCTGTTTTTTTTTTTTTTAATTTAGGTCTATTCTTTATCAGATATCTCTTCAAGTGATGTTCTTGTTAACCACTGGGGACTTGGAGACTTCACTTCCTGTGAATAATTTGAATGGTTACTTGCAAAGCCACAACTTCTGTCTCTGAGAGTGAGAGGCTGGTGGGCCTTGGCTGGGGATAGTATATTTTTATTCTTCAGGCATAATATTATCTTAATGGTCTTAATCTTTCTGTTTTTCTTTTTTTCCTTTTTTTTTGGTACTGGAGATTGAACACAGGGGAATTCTACCTCCAAGCTCTACCCTGAGCCCCTTTTATTTTTTATTTTGAAACAGGATCTCACTGAGTTGCTGAGGGTCTTGCCAAGTTGCTGAGACTAGCGTTGAACCTGTGATCCTCCTGTCTCAGCCTTCCATTAATGGTCTTAACATTAATAGGTCATATATTCATAGCTTTGTTTACATTTTACTTGGGAATATCTAAGTCACTTTGGTTTATCCCACTAACTACTTTATCTCAGGACTCCTACAGTGTCTCCAAACTGCAAAGGAGGTGTGAGCTCACTCCTCAGTTGACAGAGAATATCACCCAGGCTACAAGACTCTGTTTAGTCTGAGCACATATAACTCATTCTGTCATTGTGATATGACAGAGGTATCTTGAGCAATATGGTCTCTTACGTCTCCCAAAAGGAAACATGGTGACCAATGGCCTCCAGCTTGTACATATAGCTATGACTACTGCAAGTTTTTGTCTGGATAAAATGTAAATCCTTGGGCATATGGAAGCAGGTGTTGAAAACTGTATTTTAAATGTTATATTCCTTCATACCATCCGTGTAAAATCTTCCTAATGAAGATTTTACATTAAAATCTTCATTAGGAAGATTTTATACTTCACACTCTTGTAAAATCTTCATTAAGAAGCCTCAAAGAATGGAAAAAAAGGAATGATATAAAAAGAAAGATCTAGAGAGAGAACAAGAGATAAAAGTTATCACAACAGAAGGAAGATTAGTGTGAGGACCTGGACACAGGAGCCAGCCACTGGGACATCTATACTTGTATTATTATTAATATTGTTATTATCATATAGTAAGACTCTGATTGCTATTTAAAAATGGCTAGCAGATATTTCAACTTATTCTAGTGTTCTCTTTGATGACTTCTTCAGGACTCATTGAACTGCTCTTACTGGGTACTCTAAAAATGAAACATTCAGTCTTTTATCTAAATTTGCATCTCATTGTGGGTCTTTGGCTGGTTCACATTTCTGTTAATTTGGCACAGAACCTCTTGTGAAGCCCGACTTGGTCATGTTTTCCAACTCTGTAGTCAGTTGCCAGGCCTCAGATAAAATAATGCGACCTACCAGAGACAATGGAGAGAAAAGGAATGTGTGTGTGTGTGTGTAGCCTTGTGCCATGTAATGGTATTTCAGTCAATGATGGGCCGCATTTACAATGGTGGCCCCATAAGATGATATTGCCTAGTGACACCGTAGCCATCTTAGTTTGTGTAAGTACATTCTATGATGTTTGCCCACACAAAAATTGTCTAAGGATGTGTTTCTCAGAATTTATCCTTGACCCTATGTGACATATGACTATATACATACATACATACATGCATACATACATATATACATCTGTAAGTGTGAATACAGAAAGGGAGAATGAGGGAGAGAAACAAAGGAGAGAAAGAGGGAGAAAGAGAGGAGAACTGGAGAGCACAACACCACAGCCTCGGTGTGACAATCTGCTGCTAACAGGCATGTGTGTGTTACACCATTTCCATACAAATGTAGAATTTGGCATTCTCTAGGGGTCGGTGATGAAGCTCATTCATTAAAATTCCAGGGGAGCAGTAATCTTTATCTCAGAATCTCTGGGTTGGAGAGGTTCTCCTTTTTTCAATTTTTATCTTTATTCTATCTCTTTGTCATTTTTAAACCGACTGTTTTGTCCTTAGTGTTCTGAAAGGCCACACCCACGAGCTTTCCTCTGTGTCCTTGAAAGAGGAGCAGGACATGAATGGCACTGCGTCCCACGCTCTGCACAGGAGTAAACTGTTTTGCAGACTGGTACAAACAAAAAGGAACAGCCCAAATCTGGAATCTGGCTCAAGACTTATTCCTTGTTTTCTGATGGGAAGAAACTGCAAGGTCTGTTAGACCTGGTAGAGCCCAGCACAGGACAAGCCCATCTGCTCCCCTCTGCTTTGGCAGAGAGGGGTTCCCTCCTCAAAACCAGGGATTTAGAACTGCCCTCTGCCCTCGCCTGAGACACTCTAAACTGTGGCTGTTTGTGGGTACATATGAAACATTCCACATTCCCTTGGGAAATGTGCTGCCGGAATAGAATACCACGGGTCGTGGTCATGGCCTGCCATGCGGGGAGGAGCATGGGCTTTATTCTTTGCAACCACACTAATTTACTTCTTAAAGTTTGTTTGGTGAAGAACTCTATGAAGTTGATTACTTACAAACTTGAAAAATGAAGAACCTCCTGAGAAATGAGGTGTATAGAGGTTGATTTGCAAAATGAAGACCTTTTACAGGCGACTGCAGATTAGAGAACTTCAGGTTGCAAGGACTCAGAACTATTAGATGGAAAGAGAATGCATCAGGGCCACTGGGGCAGCTAGAGGAGCATATGGGACAGCCAGGGTCATTAGGAATTGATGGATCTTTTGCTTAAAGGAGGAGTACTGTTCTGATAAAGGATGGTGCTTTTGAGAACATCAGTGAGAGACATTTTAGGTAAGACCACTGAATATATTCTCATAAAGAAGGAAAACAGGTCAAGGTGGATGGACTTTGAAGGAAAAGAAAACACACAAGAGTGTGGGTGTGGGTTGGATATGATGCACCCTGGTATGAATTATCTCCCATTCACTAGGCTGGGCTCCTAATAGAATATCTCAATCTGAAATCTATGTGTTTAGTTCTGGGAAGTTGTTTGTTTATATTATGTGAATTTTGTCTTCCCTGGAATTTCTGATGGACAGATAGTCAATCTTCTCTCTTGATGTATTAATATCCTCTTTTGTTGTTGTTGTTTCTAAAAGATGTCTCAATTTTACTTTCCGAACTTCCTCTGAACAATTTTGTTTCAGCTGCTGTTGTTTTACTTTTTATGAACTCTTCCTCTTCAGTTTTGATTGTGCTTTTCAATTATTTCCTGGCCGCAATATTTTCTCTTATCTGTGTACTTGTATTAATATTAGTTATTTTGGAGTTTTCCTCTGATCTTTCTATTGTCTTTATTCCCTCAAGTGCTTTTTATTTAGATTATTTGATTTTATCTCTGTCTTCCATGTTGCAGGATACCCTTATATGTATGCTAATCCTTAGATGTCCTTAAGTATGTTTTAGAGACTTATCATCCCTCTTGTCCCTGTATATATATTAAAGTCTTCTATACAGATACATATTACAAGTATACTATATGTAATGCATGATATAATTTATTATATAATACATAATAAATTTTGCATAGTATATTATTATTAGTTTTTTGTGTGTGGTACTTGGGATTGAACCCAGGGGCATTTTACCTCTGAGCTACACCCCAGCCTTATTTTTTTTTTTTAATAGGGTATGTGATAGTTATTCTAATTTGTCAACTTGACCGGATCATGACACACCCAAGATCATGTGACTTTGGGTGTGTCAATGAGACAATTGGTTTATGTAACAGCAGATTAAACAGAAAGTCCAGCCCTAAATGTAGGCAGCAGGGTTCTGATAGGTTCAGGACTTAGATAAAAGAAGGAGAAAGCCGCGTAGAGGGATGTGTGACTCTTTCCGAAGAAAACGCATCTGCCCTCATCTGAGATCATCGGCCTCCAACTTTGCCATTTCCTTGAAGAGCTTCTTGATCTTCTGCTCTTGTCTGAGATCATCGGCCTCCAGCCCTTCAAACTGAAACTTCACCATCGTTTCTCCGAAGAGCTTTCTGATCTTCACATCTTGGACTGGGACTGAATTAGTGGTTGCTCCAATCCTAAGACTCCAGCTCTTAGACCGCTCGACCAGCTAATAGTTCCTCTGACTCTCCATGTGCAGTTGGAACTCAGGACTACATTGCTTCGAACTGTAAGCTGATCTGATAAATCCCTTTTTCCATATACTCATTCTGTGAATTCTGTTAGTCTAGTGAACCCTGGCCAATACAGGGTATTATTAGGTTGCTGAGGGTCTTGATAAGTTGCAGAGGCTGGCCTCAAACCTCCAATCCTCCTATCTCAGCCTCCCAAGTACTGAGATTACAGGCATATGCCACCATGCCTGATGGTGTAATGTATTAAAATAAAGATATATGTATGAACAACATATATATATATATATATATATATATACATTCTGCTTATATTTATGCATAAATATAGATCTATTAGTTTTCTACTGCTGCATAACAAATGACCATGAACTTGTTTTTAGCTCACAGGTCTGCAGGTGAGAAGCTCAGGCAGGCTCTACAGGGTTCTCTGCTGAGGGTCTTGTAAAGCTATGCTTATGTGCTGGCTGGCCTGGGCTCTCATCCCAAGGTTCTAGGGCAGAGTCGGCCTGAGGATTACTGAGGCAGTGGTAGCGCTGAGGTTCCTGGCCTTGCTGTCTTCATTGCCAGCACTGGCGGTTTCAAATCCTTCTCATGCTTTGAATCTCTCTGACTTCCATTTTTTGCTACCAGCTAGAGAAGCTCTCTGCTTTTTAAGGATATGTGTGGTTTATGGGGGCCCGTCTGAATAATCTCCTTCTGCCATATAATGTAGCCACCATGGGTGTGCCATCTCATCACATTCACAGATTCTGTGCACATTCAAAGGGGAGTGGGTCACACCAAGTCCCTAGGGGTGTTAAAATTCTTCCTATTGCATTTGCAAGGCAGGGGAAGCAGTCAGCTATGCTACACCATGGGAAGGGGTCTCAGGAAGTAATCGCCCCTGAGTCAGATGGAAACCAGTCCTTGTCATGGATCCCCTCTCATGAGCACTCACAATGTTGCCATTAATTCCTGACTATTTCCTGAGTCCAGTACCTGCCTCAGCAATCCCTCTGCAGCCATTTAGGGTACAGACTGCCCTGTTCAACCAGTCATCTGGGTGCCTTCCATCTTCTCAAAAAGGGTTGACCTCTCTCACATGCAGCTCATCTCCTCTGTTATTGTTCTTGTGTGCTTGTACTTGCTAAGGATTGAGAGTGTGTGGCCCTCCAGAATTCATACATTGAATTTAACATCAAGGGCATGGCTGAAGATTTGAGAACCTTGGGAGGTCTCTGCCTTCATGGGTGAGGTTGGTGTCTTGAGAGAAGAGCTAAGGGGAATAAATTGCCCCTTTCTTTCATCTCCTTGCTGTGTGAGGGCACAATGTTGGGCCCTCCCACCACGTGGACCTGGGTAGCAGAGAGCATGGTTCACCAGACACTGCACTTGCTGGGACTTTGATATTTAATGTCTCAACCTCCAGAACTCCAAAAAATAAAGTTCTGTTGTTTCAGGTATTTTATTATAGCGGCAGGAATGGACTGAGACACTACCATTTTATTAGTTTACTGTCTTTGAACTTTACTACCATCCATATGACACTTTTTATTCTGGATTAACATTTTCTCTAGAATAAAACATCATTTTATGGCACCATAAAGCTGAATTGAATTAGGTAAAAGCTGACATTGAAATCAGAGATCCAAGGTTTCTGGTTCCTTCTGTAACATGAGGACAACCTTTACTGGTTCATATGTCTTCCTTTCAAAAGACAGGGTTTCTTATAACATTGAAACATATTTTTCTGGCAAGTAAAATATTTATTTAATCATTGGGATAATTAAAAAAAAACATACCAAGAAGCTACATGTTTGATAACAACTGGAAAATTTGGCTGTATTTTTACGTGGATATTCTGTTGGTTTCCTTTTAAGCCTTGCTTAAAATTATTTTTCCTTAGATTTAAGACATTGTTCTTAGTTGGTAACAGATGAAATATTAAATAAATATGCAAGCCTCAAAGGCATTCATCGCCTTACTGGGGTGTTGTTTTATTGATGTGCTCTTTGATGTCCCGCGTGCTTTTCCAACCACGTCACACATTTTCTAAGTTCTTAAGACTGAAGCAGTGTTTAGGGCAGAGAGCCAGAAGCAGCAAGGTGCACGCTCCTCTCTTTCCTTTCAGCAAAAAGAAAACTGATTTAAATCTGACTACTTTGAAGACACGTGTCATTAAAATAAAATCCAATTAATTCTAATTTAGAAATAGTCTAAGCCATTGTTTGTGAAGTACATCTGTTCACAGGCAAAAGAGTTTCTTATCTATTTACTGATTAGCTTACAAAAGTCATAAAACATGGTTGATTTTTGACTCACTAATTAATTTTTGAGTCACAGTCACTGATAAATTACAGGAAGAAAGCCAAAAGACCATAGAAGAGATATGGAAACCCTCACTAGTATTAGGAGGGTGTTAATATTTAAGGACAATAGTACGAATTTAGTTGTATTATTTTAAAGGTATGTTTTCTAACATCTTTAACAAAGGTTGCTCCTATTGAATTTCAGAACTGACACTTGAAGATAAGTAAATATAGTTAATTGATTGGCGCATGCAATTAGCTTGATAATTTATGGATTTTTCTTGTTTGCTGGTTATTTGCTCAGATAAAAGGGGTATTTCATGTTTTAATATGGATTGGTTGCAATCTATATGGAAAATTAGGGGTAGCATAAAATTCCTAGTGGGTTGTTTTCTTACTTTTCCTTCTGGGAAGCTACTCATAGGTCATTGACGATGTGACCTTGTAAAGGATTAATGTAGTTTTCCTGGAACCCCAGTCTCTTATGGCTTTCTGTCTCCCCACGATATCTCCCCCCACTTGCACTCACACCTGCCATTGATCCAGTATGAGGTTCTCACTAGAGCTAAACCAATGCTAGCACCGTACCTTTTAACTTCCAGAAGAGTGGGCTAACTTAGACCTCTTTTCTTTATAAGGTACCAGTGTCAGGCATTTTATTTTAGTGACAGAAAACAGACTATTACATGTAGAATAACTGCTCTAGCAACTCAAAGTTCATTTCTCCCTCATGCAGAATTCAGTGTGCATGTTCATAATGAACAGGTTATTCTGAATGATTCTCCTCCAAATGATGGCTCAGGAATCTAGTCTTCTTCCATTATGTAGTTTCATCTTCTGTAACAAGTGGCCTTTTTGTCAGTTAAAAAAAAAGGAAGAAAGGATATGAAGGAATGCAGAGGATGGTTTAAGGTGTAGGACTGCAAAGAGCAAACATTTCCACTCCTGTTCCACAGCAGCATTTTTTTTTTCAACCAATGCAAGTGAGAAGAGTTTCAGATGCATGATTTAAGGAGCTTGAAATGCTTCTCCAGAAATTTGGATTTGAAGCAACTGGGCAGAGGAAAAGAGAAATCTATACTTCCTCTGTTGATGGAAGAGGGATATGCAAGTTTTCTCAAGGGTAGGAACTGGCTTGGAATCATTTTAAAAGAGATATTTTCCAAGAGGACTATGTGGAGAGGAGAAAGCTATCCCAACACAAAGAGTCTGGAACCCAGCAGCTAAGATAGGCACTTTTTAAACCACTGTGGAAAAAAGTCTTAAGTAGTCCAGGGATCTTTTTTTTAGGAGTCCCCAGCAAGGGGGAATTCCAGAGGGGGGAAAATATGTCTCACCAAAGGAAAAGCCAGCAATTGTATATCTGACATGTCCAGAGAGAACAGAGGCAGATTGCAATTGTGCCCACCGCTCAGTAAGCTGAAAAGTGCCTTGCAAATGTGAACTATTTTTATAATGGTAATTCATGAGTATGTTTGGACACTTCACAGTGCTGCTGCTATCAATCTTTCTCATTGGAATTTCATATATCTTGTTCTTTGACTTGGAACAACCTAGGAAGATTTTGTATGCAATATGCATAGCAAAGCATAATTAGAATTGAAGGCAAGTTCAGAAAAACTTCCTGTCTGCCCATGTTTTCTAAGAAGAAGCCCTTCTACTCAACATCATTCTTGCCTTTGCCAATGTTTTTGTTGGGAAACATCATTTTCTCAGATGCAAGAATATGTGTATGCTTATTTATTAACGAAAACTCATATAACAATCTAGTAGATTAATAAAAGAAAAGAGCCACAGAGAATGAGAGTCAAAAAGTTAAGTAGGAATACTATAATGTGGAGATTGGGGGATAAAGGAAATTAAAAAAAAGGAGAGGGAAGTGTAAACAACACATAAACTGTGTGATCACAAAATTTGAAAATTAACTTATTAGCTGGATTTGCAATCAACTAAACAATGTATGCACCATTTTAAAATTTTCTTTGAAGTTTTAAGTGTCTGTTGAGGGGGATGATTTGGTTATGCCAGGTTTTTTAACTGGTATGTCCCATACAGCTTTGATAGGATTCATACTGATTGATCCCTTTGTAAAAAAAATAGTGGTGGTCAGGATATGCCAGGGCGCTGCGTACTCCTGAACTTAATAACAAAACAATTCTGATAAAATATTTCAATGTTATGGGGAAGACTAGAGATGGTTTAGTTTTAGCCCAACAAGCCTTTTTTGTGTGTGTGGTGCTGGAGATGGAACCCAGTCTACCTCTAGCTACATCCCTAGCCCTATTTTTTTTTTTTTTGCAGTACTGGGGATTGAACCCAGGGGCATTCTACCTCCAAGCTACACCCCCAGCCTGATTTTTTTATTCTTTATTTTGAAACAGGGTCTCACTAAGTTGCAGAGGCCTCACCAGGTAGCTGAGGCTGGCCACGAACCTGCGATCCTCCTGTCTTAGCCTCCCGGGTACTGGGATTACAAGCGTGCGCCACCACTCCCAGCTTCCAATGAGCCCTTGAAAAGCCTATATCAATAAAGCAAACTATTTGTTCTACTCTTCCATTCTCTCTCATCTGCCATCAGTGAACCAGTTTGGTTGCTGGTGAGAAATGTAGCCAATTTAAACTGAATATCAATTTAAAATCAGGAGGGTATTTACTAAATTTATCATACTATAATATAGGTACATTTATTGTTTAATGGGTTGAGACTTTGATGGTGTTGGGACAGGGTGAATATATTTTGCTTATAAATCTTGGGGATTGGGGGTAAATTGAGGTAGGCAGAATAATGGCTATCTGAAGATGTCCATGTCCTAATCCCTGGAAACAATACATTATGTTACATGAAAAAAAGGGATTGAGGTAGCAGATGGAATTAAGGCTTCTAATGAATTTACCTTAAAACAGGGGGATTATTTTGAACTATGCTTGTGGGACTGTTTGGTTTGGATATGGAATGTCTTCCAGAAAAGCTCATGTGTTGGGAATGCAACAAGGTTCAGAGGTGAGGCATGGCTGGAAGAGGTGGGTCATGGTGGAGGGTGTGGCTTTGAGGACTATATCTGTCTCTGTCCACTTCCATCCTCTCTGCTTCTGCCGTACCATACTGTCACCATGGTGTCTGCTTTGGAACTGGTGGACCATGGACCGAACCTCAAAAACCATGAGCCAGAATAAACTTTCCTTCTCTAAGTTGTTCTTGTCAGGTATTTTGGTCATGGTGATGAAAAAGTTGACTAATACAGGGACCCAAGTAATCATAAGGATTCTTAAATGTGGAAGATGGAGGCAGCAGGGAAGGTCGGAGGGATGTAATGGGAGAAATGGACCCACTGTTGCTAAATTTGAAGTCAGAGGGAGAATGCCATTGGCCTAGGAATATGGGCAGACTTTAGAAGATAGAAAAGGCAAGGAAATAGGTTCTTCCCTAGATAGCACTGAAGATCTGACGCCACCTTGATTATCACCAAGTAAGATCCATTTCATACTTTTCAACTGAAGCAATGTAAGGTAAATAATTTTGTGTTGCTTTAAGCCACTAAATTTGTTACAGCAGAAATAGAAAGCTAATATGGGAATATGCTGAATTTGTCAACATACTACAGTCATATGGCGTCTAAATTAACCTGATATACAACCCACTGACCTGCCCTCGATCATTTGTCTACGTGTGTCTGTTTTCCCTGTTCAAAGCCTGGTGGGGAATCTGGAAGCCTCAGGAGTTCCCCAAATGGGCAGGTTCTAGAAATAGATTGTAGTATACAAAGCTTTTAGCAGAACAGACACAGCCCTTTGATGGACACTTGACCTTAGATATGTATAATTTTTTTTTCATTTACCAGCATATATAGAGAAAGTTGGATTTCAAACAGCAATTAGAAGAAAAGCAAATTCTTTTTTTTGTGTGTGTGGTACTGGGGATTGAAGCCAGGGGCGTTCTACCTTCGCGCTACACCCCTGGCCCTATTTTTATACTTTATTTTGAAACCGGGTCTCACGAAGTTGCGGAGGGCCTCACTAGGTAGAGAGAGAGAGAGAGAGAGAGAGAGAGAGAGAGAGAGACATGGAGAGAGAGAGACAGGGAGAGAGAGAGAGAGAGAGCTGAGGCTGGCCGCGAACCCGGATCCTTCGGTCTCCGCCTCCCAAAGTACTGGGATTACAAGTGTGCGCCACCACGCCCAGCTGAAAAGTAAATTCTTAAACTGGTAATCTTGCAACCAGGGAAGCCACACCAGTGAGAAAATTTATAAAAAACAATTAAAAGGAAGGGAGTAAAATCATTCTAATACCCTATTGACTAAATGCATCCCAAGTAAACAAGTATTGGGAAGGAGAAAAATAGCTGAGGAATCACAATTTTTAATTGACAGTGGCTCACTACTCTATCTTTAGTTTTAGAAATCGAACTATTTTCTTAAACATCTTAAACTTCTTAAACAAGGATAAATATCAGACTCTCTTCTTAAACACAGACAAGGACAAAATACCAGAGGTTTTTTGTTTTCCTTTAGCTCCATAGTTCCAGCAAATGAAAGTATGTTTATGAACTAGAAAGGTATTTGACTCTAGTTCTCTTGATGTCTTGATGATCTCATGCTAGGAAATCTAGTAATAGAGTTTTGTAATAAGGAAAACATTTATTTCCTCAGGAGTCTGAATTTCATTTCAAATCCCCTAGTACTTTCTTCCCCTATTTTGTCTATATTCATGATAATAACCTCTGGAAGCTTTTGGTCTGTTCAATTTACCTGAAATAAAGAGCTCTGTATCTCTGGACTATCCTTTAGATCCTTCCTACTTGAAATTTGCTTCTAGGACCAACAATATCAGCATTATATTCCTGCTGCTCCAAAATGTAGAGCTCTGGGACTTACCTGAGGATGTTGTCATATACTCTTTGACTGATGCTGTTGATAAAACAGTGGTTTGATACTGGTGGATGTTGTGAAGATGGTGATGATGGTTATAGTGGTGGTACTTGTGGTGGTGGTGGTAGTGGCTTAGATTATTAGATGTCTTTAGTGGCAGTCATGGTGGCTGTGATGGTGTGGATAGTTGTGGTAGTGGTGATGTAGGGCAAGTAGCCATGGTGACAAGACGGTATCCCTAATTTTGTGGACATACCACTTGCCTTGTCTATCTTCCAAAACCCATCACCTAGCATAGTACTTGACTGATAGAACGTATTTAATAAATATTTGTTGAATGGAAAAAGCTTATGAAAACATACAATCAGCCACCCATAAATTTCTGGAAACTACATCTTCCTGCCTCTCTTTCTCTTAGAAGAAAAGAGAAATTATTTTTACAAATTCTATATAAACCCGTCCAACTATCTGTCCACCCATCCACCCATCTACCCATTCATCTGTCCATGGACTTTGTTCATTCATTTATCCCAACAAGCATGTATTGAACATTTACTACTGTGTGCTAGGTTCTGGAAAGTTAATGATGAAAAGGACAGAATTCTCCCTTTAAGGGTCTAGTCAGAGAGGAATACAATTATATATTAATGTTGAGATTCAGCGACAAAAACATAAGATGTTACAAAATCTGAGTGGTAGGGCTGAGAGTGAGGAATTTATAGGGTAAGTAGACTTTTACTCCTCAAAATAGGGGAGACAATGGTATCCTAGGGAAATAGGAAATCTTGGGTTATTTTTGTGTGTTCAGATAACTTGATATTCTGGGAACTATGGTGTCTAATTGACATGCTTGGGGTATGAGGTGGGAATGTGAGAAATAGAGTTGGCCAAAGAGAAGGCAACTACAATTTTGCTTTGTGCCTCTTGGTTCCAGGAGCTTCTAAGAATTCAGGAGAAGTTTTACCACCACCTCTCCCTCCCCACCGTCCCATTCAGGGACCACTGAGAAATGTGTTGCCAATATTTAAGAAAATCAAAGCCTATGTCAAGGTGACTTTGTGTTCCCAGAAAGTTTTTGTTCAGGAAGACAAGGAGGAACCAATAACTATATTTACTGTGTGCTTCAAGAAATCCCTAAAGGCTAGTTTATCTGAGCAAATATTCTGTTCATCTGGGTAAGTAGCTCATACATAGGACACTAGATTGCTCAACTGAGCAGAAAGACCACTTCACACACAACTGTCTGCATATGAAGGCTTGTTTAAATACCCTCACCTCACTATGTGCACCAGCCTTAAATTACTGCATCATGAATTCAGCTCAATCTCAATTAGAGGCCCGCATTGAAAGATCTGCATTCAACCACGTGAACCCGCATCCAAGAGTCCTGTAATCCTCTTCTCCTGACCCGAGCTTTCTGAGACATTACTCAGTAAAGTGGCATTCTCCCTTACTGCCGTGGGGTTAATAAACTTAGCTTGGCTTGATAAACAAGTGATTTAATGGAGTATCAGGGAGCTAGCAGTTGACATTTAAAGTGTCTGAGGATAACAGAATGGGAAGAAAAGAAATTCTAGGCTTATCTAATTGTGTGTCACATGTGGTTATGGGTTGAAATAGAGTTTGGGGTGGTCAAATAATTTCTTGATTTATTACATTAGCCAACTTAAAGGAGGGCAATATAAATAATAATTGTCGTCACAAGAAATAAAAGACATTTTACATATTTATGACCAAATATCTAACAGCAAATAATTGCAAGTACATCGTGGAGAATACATTTACAGTGTTTCTCAAGAAATCCTGTAGCAGTTACCACTATTTTCCAACTTTGCAAAACAGAGAAGTTCATTTTTCTTCTTTTCCATTTCCTACCTTCAAGTCTGTGGTATAATAAATGTATATGGTGAATATTTGTTTAAACCGAATCTAAGGGGTTATGAAGAGTTAATCAAATTGCATCAAGATTTTCATTTAAAAATATATCCCTGCAATCTGAGGTTGGGCTGTTAATGTTGTTAAACTTTGAAGAAAGCCATTTCCATTTCTAATTTGACATGAAAAACATAAAGCCCAATTGCATCTGGTGCTGCTAAACACACTTGCTTCCTCTACTCATGGTGACAGTATCAACATGCAGCTTTGAGTTTGTTGTACAAAATCATTAATTAATTACAAAGGGGGATAGTGTGGAAGACTACAGAAAGCCACATTCTCTCTCTCTCTCTCTTTCTCAATATATATTTATTTATAAAATTTTAGCCTGGTCCTCTGTTTGCTCTGGCATATTCTTCCCTAGACGTAGTTTTAAAATTTTCTCTATTTTTTTGAGAATACATTAATTGTATGTGAAAACAGAAGATGTTTCTAACACATCCTCATATTGACCCACATCTTTTTAAATTAAATGATGGTTTGAAATAATGTGAACCAGCAGTACAATCACTGAGATTCTGTTTCATTACTGTTGAGTTAATTCTGGCTCGTTTTGCTCTTTCCCCAATTGCCATTGATTCTTCAGAGCTTTTCCTGTTCCTGTGTTGCTGCGTACTCTTAACCCAATAATTTATCTTCTCTGTTATCTTGAGTGATGCATACATTATTATTTCTGCTTCACAATCTTTTAGTGGCTCCCTCAATCTTTGGGAAAATTTTCAAACACTTTAAAATAATAACATATGTGGCCCCTGCCTATCACTCGAGTCTTCTCTCTTGGAACTACCCTATGAGCACACTTTGCCTAAGGCGTTTTGAACTAATTGGTACCCACACTTCTGATCAGTCAACTCCTCTTCATGTTTAAGAATGCAGCCCAGTTCTCCAAATTACCTTCTATAATTTACCCCAGCCTGAGTTAAATGGTCTAGGCTGTGCCCACAGCACCTTGGATACTCTCTGATTACACCATGGTACCACTTGGTATGACCACTCTTTGGTTGCCTTCTGTCTTCTCCAGTAGACCAGGCATCCTCACGTTCAGGAGCTAGGGCATCCATCTCTGCATCCCTGTACATTAGCAGGCTCACTGTTGGCATTCAATGATGACTTACTGAATTAATTAAAGAAATATATTTATACAGGGTGTTTGGGGTGGAGTTGTAATTTCCTCCATTCTATTCATATCGTGAAGTCCTAACTACCAGTTCCTCAGAATGTGGCCATAGGCGGAGACAGGGTCTTTAGAGGTGAAGTCGTTAGACTGGGCTCAAATGCAATCGACTAGTGTCCTTATATGAAGAGATTAGGACACAGGTGTGCAGCGTGAAGCCAGGTAAAGACACACTGGGCATCTGCAAGCCCAGGAGAGAGAGGCTTCAGGAGAAAGGACTCTACTGCCACCTTGATCTGAGACTCCTGGCTGCCAGAACTGGGAGGAAATAAACTTTTGTCATTTAACCCACTCCGTCCATGGTACTCTGTTCTCTTGGCCCTGGCGAACTCATACACAGGGTAATGACATTTAGTTGTGAATATAGGTGAAAATCTAACTGAAACAAACCAGTGAAAACTTGGGCTAAAGATACATTTTGCACATATCAGATATATTCTTTTCATTTTATGTTAATTTAATAGCTATCTTTACTGGCAAAAGGGGACAGTCACTAGAGTTTACATCATAATTTTTACCTCTGAGTTCTATTTTCCTGCTTTATTAGGCACATGGTATCAATATAGTATTCAATGCATTTCTGAGCCTGTGACTTGATTTATAATAATGAAGATTTGGCATCGTTTTTAAAAATATTAATGTTTAAATAAAAGTATAAAACAGTTTTATATAACGCTACTCCATAGTTGGATATTTATTTTACATGCAATTCACTCTACTGTACTAAGTAAGATTCATTATCTATTACAGGTTGACTATCTCTAATCTGAAAATATGAAATCTAAAATACTGTAAAAGCTGAACATTTTTGAGTGTTGCTGTTACACAGTGTATACATGCATTGAAATATTACATGATACCCTGTTAACTTGTACAACCCTATTTTTTTATGCATCAGTTCAAAAGTAAAAAGAAAAGATGGTTCTCTTTTCTCAATTTAGAGGATTTCTGTCTTCAGTGCTCTTTTTGGGAGAAGTGAGTACTGTTGCATCCTATTTCATGGTTTGTTGTTGTTTTTACTTCTAGCTTTAAGCATTTCCCCCTCTTGTTTTTTACCTCCACCACCCAGATTCCTAAGGGCACTTCTTTTCTATCCCTTTTAAGCCTGCCAGCGCCTGGAGTCCTGCGCTTTCAAGTCCCTTCCTTGAAGTCCTGGCTCTGATCTACCAGTCAGGAAGGACTCTTAGTATTTTCGTTCTTAGGGTAAATTACCTTTCCTGAAGGTGGCTTTAGGTTTATCTTGTGCCCTTTGTCCCTCATTTCTCTACACATCCGCCCTGTGCCTCCTGGCTCTCTGCAGGCCGGCTGCTTGCTCTCCGCTCCTAGGATTTGGGTATTGGTGGTACTATTTCTTGGTCATAGTCCGGGGTCCCTTCTCCTCTGGCTGATCTGTAGGGCTTTTGAGAGCCTGTGCATTGAGTGTCAAACTTAGCTAGGCACCATTAACCTGGCTTATCTGCATATAATAATAAAATCCCTTATCTCTGGTTTTATAATAAACTTTCATTATTCTTTTAAAAATATTAGCCAGTGTCTTTTACTGGTTTATTCTTCCATATGAACTAATGAGCGTGTCATGTTAAAGCTTCCCTTGAAATCTAATTACATTTTATTTTTACATTAAAAATGATATGCCTACAATATTAAATCATTGTATCTAGAAACATGAATGCCTTATAATTTAATTTTCACTGATTCTTCTCTTAGGAAATATACATGTATGC
Source organism: Glis glis (assembly GCA_004027185.1). NCBI lineage: Eukaryota > Metazoa > Chordata > Mammalia > Rodentia > Gliridae > Glis > Glis glis. The sequence continues at coordinate 30,399 of PVJS01008357.1, read as the reverse complement.
ATTCACATATATAATAACATATGTTACTGACAATGATCAAATATGATATATATGTTATTTTAAAGCAATTGCAATAAATATTGGTATTGGATATATTTGATTATCAAAACAACTTAGTGAGATAGTCCTTCCTTTCTACAAATGCACTCCACTATAGATAGGAAGGGTATTATTATCCTCCTATTTGCAGTGATGAATTAAGTGTCAGAAAATGTAAATGACTTGTCTAAGTTCACATAGTTGACTGGTATCCCATTTGGGTCCAGGTTCTAGAGTTGACTGACTTCCTACCTCAGTTATTTTTTATCTACCCCAGGATCATGATTTTAAATTTCTACATGCTGATAAACCATAGCCAGACATTTGTTATTTTATGGTCTCTGTCCATGTAATTTGTGGCTATTCTTTGGTTTTTTCCTGATGGACAGCTCATAGACACATAGCCATTTGTCTCTGTGTGTCTTGCATAATTCACATGCTTACATGAAGGAATTACTGAACATGTGTTAAATGAATGGACATAGATACACATACATACATGTATATGAGTATTTATCTAAAGTAATGTTGCAATATCATTTTTGTCTAAAACATCAAGTAACTATTTTTTTAGGTAACAAACCCTCTTTATTCATTTTCAGATGTTTTCTTTCTTAGAATTCCTATCCCTTCTCTTCTTGTCTTTCCTCCTCTGCACACCTTCATCTCCTCCCTTTTGTCTTGTGTTCTATTTTCTTCTGTCTTTTTACTCTCAGGTAGAAATAGCTCTAGTGATTACAAATACATCTTGAAGCTTCAGGTGAGCTCGGGGCTCAGTAGAAATCATTGGCTCTCTCAGATTCATTAATGTTCATGTAATAAAAAGAACATAATTTGAAATTTTTAGTTTAGGACTGATTAAAAAATATAATGGGTATTGCAGAAATGATGCTATTTTACTCTTCAGAAATGCCAGAACAGGCTATATGTATTCAGTAACAGTCAACATTCAAGTATGGTTAATAAGTAGAGAAAAGAGATTTAAAAAAAAAACATCAATTTACCAAATGCCTACTCTGCATTAAATACTGAATCAGCCAATTTCATGTTATCAAATTTAATCCTTTTAATGTTTTACATGTCACTCATAAAAATTAGAAGCTCAGATTGGGGCAGATTAATCACCTAGCAGGGGTCATTTGCCAGGTCAGTGAAGGACTAGGGTAGAGGGAAGGTCTGTCTCATTCCAAACCTCTTTCCATCAAAATGTGCAGAAAGGGTAACTCTATTGATAAGATCTCTAATTATGGCATTTGTCTGAAAGGAAAAAAAAAAGAGGTCATCTGTCTATATACATCTGCCTGTGCATATTAGAAGAATTTTCTAAGATAATTGTAGATACTATTTCATATAATCCTTTCTCCCAGTGAAAGAGGAAATGGTCCTTTGAGTGCATCTTTATTGAGGTATTTCTTATCTTGTCTGCTGCAGGCTATGGCATCTAAACCCTGAAAAGTCCCCAATAGATTTTAGGTCCAAATGAAATCATGTTTGTCTTCTGCATTATTACTTTTCAAGAGAGCGATTTGTGGTGCAAATGTCACTGGGGACTGTAGTTAGCAAGACGTCTACGCTGAGGGAGCAACATGGCCTAGCCCCTGCTACCTGGCGTGGTACCGAAAGCCCAGTTTCTAAAAGGGCTTCTCTGCTTGTTGCTTTTCTTTTTTTTAATTTGGTGCATTGTAATTTTATATCATATGGGGGTACAGAGTGTTAGAAAAATATATGCACACAGCTCTTGGTGCTTTTCTTTATAAATCATTTTAAGAAATTAACTATTTTTGATACATCATTGTGGATGAAATTTCTCATGTTTCTAATTTATTTAATTTTTGGTACGGGGGATTGAATAGAGAGGCATTCTATTTCTAAGCTATACCCCCAGCCCTTTTTATTTTCTGTTTTGAAACAGGGTCTCATTAAGTTGCTGAAAGTCTCTCTGAGTTGCTGAGGCTAGTCTTGAACCTACAATTCTCCTGTCTCAGCCTCCCAACTACTGGGATTACAGGCATGTGCCACCCTGCTCAGCTCGATGTTTAACATTTTTATAGTAAACCACATGTAGTTAATGATTTAACAGCTACCGTTTTCAGGGAAAGACATAATCTCCTCATAGAAAGGACGAACCTCAGTGAATCAACACCTCATAGATGAGGAGATTTATATTTATTTATATTCTTATTGACTGGATTGCTTCATATTGTCTACCCATTTAACATAATTTCTTATAGCTAAATGGAGATAATTGTAATAAACCATCATGGTGTGTTACTAATTTAAATTATGTTTATTGGACAGACATATGCATATAAATAAATGCAAACCAATGAAGTAATGTTTAGGAAGCAAACACTTTTGTTTGCTTTTGGGTCTATAGACTGTTTCTGAGAAATTTGTAACTCTCTGAGATACTATTAGGATTTCTTAGTGCTAAGATGGTTTTAAAACTCAATTGATAGAAATTCACTTAAATCTTTAAGGAGATAAGTCTCTTGGGCTGCACCTGAAGTACCAATTCAATAAATATGCGCCGGGAAGGAAGAATGTTTTTTAAAGTCCCTGGTGTTTCTAATGACTTACAAGGTTTGGGAATAATAGAGATGACTTGAATTTATTGAAATTTATTGAATGTGTATGATGGACTAGCTACTGTATAACATGTTACAAATGATGACATGATTAACTTGCATATACCCTGTGAAATTAGTACTATTTTACGATGCCCAATTTACAGATGTGCATAGGGAGGCTAAAAACCAAGGCTTAAGTTACAACGTGTATAGAGATAATGGTGGATTTAATTCAGCCCAGGGAATCTGACTCCAGGCCCTGGTCTGTTAAGCAGCATATGTTACCCCTACCCTACACACACTACCACTCATGGAGTACATCACAGTAACAAATTTTTCTTTCACTCGGGTTCACCCTGTTGGCATTCTGTGACTTTGGGTGAATCAACAGCCATTGCTGGGATTTTACCTCGGCTGGTGGCAGAGCCCACAGGAATTGTTGTGGAGAATGCAACTGCCACAAACAGGTTGACATTTGCCTTGGGAAGGCCTAAGAGTTATGGAAAGCCATGATTAGACTGATGAACTGGCTGAAAGCAGCCTGTTCTTCCAAGGTGAAGGTTCCTGTGTCTCTTGCCGGCGCCTATTCCCAAACATTCCGCTCGTCAAACATTTTCCCAAGGATCTTCTGCACATCCTCAGCAGTTTTATTGCTAACTGCTATCTCAAAGACTTTCTGCAATTGTTCTACAGCCTGCCCAGTTAGACTTTAACCCCTAGCTCTCACTGCATGTTTACTAGTTAAACTTTACCTCCCAGATTCTGCACGTATGCAGTACCAACCATACCTCAACCTCTCCTCTTTAGAATGAGAAGGAAAGCTGTGGACCAGTGTCCAGCAGGGCCTTCGCCTAAGAGTGAGGTCCCCTGGCCTGCCCCTTTCAATTTGCTCTGTGTCTGAGTCATTCTTTTCCTCTCAGGTGTGCCGTGGGATGGTAACCGACAAATTGTGCTAGGGCCGGGGTCTTCCAAATGAAGAACCGACTGTTTTAGTCATATATATAGACTTATGTAGAGTAATGGTGAAGTTTAAGTTTATGAGTTGTACTCTATTTTAGCCTCCACACTTATGAAAGTTGCTATTGATAATTCAGCGTGTGTACGCCTGCTGTCAATTCCCATGATACCAGCTGTAATGCCAGCCTTTTTCTTCTAGGGAGACCTCAGGTATCAGGTGAATGGCAGGGTCACTGAAAGAGATAAATTTGAATCTGCTGCAATTAATGGAAGGAGAAAAATCATTTGCATATTTTCATTCATATTAAATTCTCATATATTTTAATTCTTATGAGTAACAGACATATTGCAATACCCTTCATGACCAATTTGACACATTCATCCATCTCTCACCAGAACTGAGGAATCCTGGCTTACCAACAGCATTCATATAGGTCAGCTTTGGCTGATAGGATTTAATTCAACTCTTTTCTTTGTTGACCTGACTCAGGTAACCCTGCCAGAATGGTTGGATCAGCCCCAAATAGCCCAGACTTCTCACTTACTTTGATGTGAATTGGGAATGGCATTAGTCCACACCTCTTTCCTAAAGGAACATGGGAAGGATTTGAGGTAACACATTTGAAAGCACTGTGTATTCTTTGGGGGAAGTCCAAGATGAAATATTATCATAATGGGTTCATCTTATCTGACATATTAAAAATAATTGTGACAGTAGGAGGGCAAAACTGTCTCATTACTGGCTGCTTAATAGAAGCCTTTAGTGGCCTGTGGGTAAAAGAGCAGATTAGCTCAATGCGATGCCAGTGGGGAATTGCTTAATTATAATAGAATGTGGCACAAAAGATATGATTATTGCCCAGGAAGAGTTAGAGATCCAATTCCTTTCTATAACTTTCCAAAGCTGCTTTTCCTTGCTCTGCTCACAGAGGGTCTTGCTGTGGAATGGGAGTGAAGACAGGACCTCACTGGTATCATTGTTGAAGGAAGATGAAGCTGGGCTTGCCCTGCAAGGTCCCCAAGTCCCTCACGTGGTCTGCAGGGGCCCAGAACTGCTCTACCCTTCCTCATTCCTTCTCCTGGAGGTTATTTGTATCAGGCCTTCTCCCTTCCGTATACGGAACCATGGGCTTGGGTGCAGTTCAGTAAGGGCTACAGAGACCCTGTGTCTCCCACTGATGTTCTTTGGGTTATTTGAGATGATGATGATACATCAATTTATTATACTTGAGGTGAAAAGAAGAAAGTGAGTATATAATAAGATGCTCAGGGTTAAACCACATGAGAAGTGGATTCTGCAGTTCAAACTCATTTTGCTTTCTGTGTAGGCAGCTCTGTTATAATTTTTCTTAGTAGCATTTCCTCTGTTACCTTCATTGATAAATTATAGCTCCTGGCTTTCCAAAATATGGTAGAGATTCTTTTTTTTATGATAGGCATAGTACACAAAAAATGACTACAGGTTCTCAACACAGTGAAATTAATTTTTAAAACAAAGGGGGGGGATTCTTCTCAGATCAAATAATGATGTAGAAAATTACCAGGAACCTGGCTATTTGTTTTAGTCCCTTTTTGGTGGAGGTCATTTCTTATTCTATAAACATATATTAAATTCCTCCACAAGTTATGCAAATGTAGGTTGGACTTTATTTATTTGTATTAAATATACCACTGGGTCTGTTGTCTCATTAAGAGCTAGCACTCATTCCTTCCTAGCTGATAGATTATTTTCATTACAAGGTTTCTTTTAAGGCTATTTGAAAAGTAGGGGTCGTCTTTGGCTAATGAGCTTCCAGTGACCAGAACAGCATCTTTTGTTAAGGTACTTTGAAATTTGATTAATTGGGGGAGCATCCCTGGTCTTTTCTGCAGGCATCATTCATAAATCATTCCCTATGGTCTGCAAGAAAATCATCCCACTCTATTACTGGTAGAGTCTCCACAGTACCTCCCCAAACCACCGGAAATGAACTCTATTCCTCATATATTAAGTTATTTCTTCATCACTGTGCCTGCCTAGAATAAGGCAACACACTGGGAAGCCAAATGTTTTTACTTGATGTATGGTGGAAACTGGTTCTTTGAGTAAATGATTGGGATGGTAATTTGAAGAAATAACGACTAACCAAAGGGTCAACCAAGGCCAGCAGGAAGCATGGGCTTTGGGCAACTGAAATAGCCTTTGAAATTTTACATGCGTATTTTATTTTTTTCTGGAGTGTTTTGCAGTTTTGTTTTGTTGTTCAACAAGATCAGTAGGTTGAGCAGCCACTGAATTTTTCCCATCACCATTAGGCATTTACATTTCTAGTTGGAAGGCTATATACTCATTGTCAGTCCTTTAAAAGCATTTTCCAGTGTTATAAATATTCGATGCTATCTATTTTTAAAAGAAGCCATTCTTGATCGATATCTCCACCTAACCTGCTTAACATTTACTGGCATCTAACCTCATGGTAATCTGTAATTGACATAGCATTTTCCTCTGCATGGCTGGAATATAGCAATTATAAAGCAAGAATGTGTGCACTCCTCCTGTGAGAACACTCTTATTACAGTCATTTTGCAGCTAGTTAAGCAGAGAGGTCAAGTTCATTTTTCAAGGTAAGATAGCAACTTGGTGGTCCAACCAGGCACAAATCTTGGAATCCTAATTGTGGAATCTAGTCCACAAGTAGAAACATTGGATTCAAAATGCAAAGGGATTAATTGAAAGCAGACCTCATGGTTTTTGAGTATTTGGGAAGTACGATGCTGAAATTGTTCCTTACTGTTGTGAACTAGGAAATCTAGGTGATTACTAGATCCAGGTGCTGTGTCTTATTTCTTTCCAGCACATTCTGGCTGACTACATGGACAAATGGCTCACCTCTGAAGCCTCATCTCCCTGTACTATGAAGTGAGACCATGCTATCTGCCCTTTCTGTCTCATAGGATTGCTGTGAGGATCTGTGAGGCACGAGATGTCACATTGCTTCTTCAAACACTGAATGCTCTCCATGCCCAACACAGTTATTTTTAGGCCTTTTAAAGAAAGATCAGACTGAAAATCTGCTTTCTCTTTGGCAGTCTTCTAACTTCATTTGATAGTCAGCAGTTGTCATCCACACAAGTTGAAGATTTTTGGAAAGTGGTAACACATAAAAAAGGTTGCCAAAGTACAGAGCTTGTTTGGTGAAACTTCCCCCTCATTACATTTTCTAGACAACTGCACACAGATGTGATACGGGACCTTCATTGTGCCTTTGGCCAAGACAGTTTTGTTGAGCCTGGCACCGATGCACACATCAGGAGTCTCCCCATCTTCTTCAGGGAAAATTTCCAGATCAGTGAATGTCCGAGGGGCATGCTTCTCAAAGCCACATCCATGCTTGAGAATACTGATGGTGTAGCCTTGGGTCTCCTCCTGGATGGCAGAATGTCCCTCTTTTTCTCACCATCCTTTTTTGTGGTAGTCATGTAGCTGGGCTGCAATTAGTTCATAAAAATCTGCATTTTTAAAGGAAGATTTGGAATCTCCTTTATAGTTTACCAGTGCAAGGAAGACCTGTGAAAGGTATAAAAAAGAACTTTTTTTTTTTGGTGATTCTCAATCATGCATGCTAGAATAATTGCAGCCGGAAAATGACGCAATGTTTTAAAATTAATTTTTACAGGAGAACTAGCAAATTCCTGAGAATTCTTTTCCTTTAGCAGTCTTGGCATGGGAGTTCCTATAGGGGTTTATCTCTGGCTCTATGTCCAAAAGGAATGACATGGGTTGTGAATAATAATTTGAAAATAAAAAATTGATATATGCTACTCAAAAAGAGTTTATAATAAATAAACAAATGTGAATATGAGATGTCAAAGCAACTAATTACATTGCTGCAGATTTTTCTATAGGATCTCAGAGTAGCAAAGACTGTTGGAACATTAGTTCAATTTTCTTTTAAAGATTACCTGAAAAGATCTCAACATCTACAGGCAAATCTGAATCCAGAGAATGAAAAGCGACAACCAATACAGCCTTTGGAGAAGCCGTAATATAAGTTCCCCTAAGTATATTTAATGTTTTGTTTTTCAAAAGTCACCACTTTCATTTATATGCATTTCAATCCATAGCAATTCCCCATCTAGGTGCCACGTTTTAAGTGTTTTAGTTAAAGGCATTATGGGGCTCTGAATTGTGTCAAATGCATCTTTGACACCTGTGTAAATGTTTCAGGAGAGAATTATAGAATGGCAGTATAATTAATTTTCTATTGAAGAAAGCCTAATGGATCATAGAAAATGCCCAAATTGGCACGTGGAATTTCAATGCATGGCTCTTAGTGTTTCCCTAAAGGTGTTAGACTAATGAGATAAGTAATATTACAAAGAGCAATTTATTTTGCTTTGTTTATTTACCCAGTTTTGTTGCTTCATGCACTGTTTTCAGTTTACCAATGAAAACTTAACTTAGGGCCATTCTCGTGATTAAAGAAGAAAAGCCTCACAATAAAATAAGGTGACATTATTTTTTCTTAATCTATCACTGTTGAGGATATTTTAGAAACTCATTGCTTAATTGACTACCTGTCTGAGACTGATTTATTGCTTCGACTAACTTGAAATGTTAGAACTATTCAGAAAATAAATACTGATTTCAACTAGTTTTTATTCTTCTGAAAATGGAAGCACCATTTTAATAATAGTTGACTTGAATCTTGGTAGAATGATTCTTAAAACTTTCTTTTGTCACTGTGTTTTGATCCATTTCTATTTCCCATAATATTGAGACACCCACATTTGATCATGCCACAATTAACAGGAATTACTTTCTTTTTTTTGTGGTACTGGGGATGGAACCCAGGGACATTCTACCTTCGGGCTACACCCCAGACCTATTTTATATATTATTTTTATTTGGAAACAGGTTCTCACTAAGTTGCTGAGAGCCTCACTAAGTTGCTGAGGCTGGCTTTGAACCTGTGATCCTCTTGTCTCAGCCTCCCAAGTACTGAGATTACAAGCATGCATCACTTTACCCAACAGGGATTACTTTCTTTAGTCTCTTATAACATGATTCACCCCTCAGCCTTCTCCAACTAGTAGCTCCTACTACAACTTTTCATTTCCACTTAGCCTCCATCTCTCAGCTATGATTACATCGATATATCCCACATCACTTTTGTAGACCTAGACATCAGAGTTTTCTGAAACTTGAAAATGAATTCATACCATCCACAGTGGAAATTTGGAGCCCAGGGACAGTGGTACTAGGAAGAACATAGCCTGATGACTGCAGGGAGACATTTTCATGGCATTCTTTATCTTCTTCTGCTGTAAACTGGTTTTTGGTCTTTGTGAAATATTTGTGAATAACCTGTCACATCTGCTTAACAGAAGGGTATATCTAAGGGAAAGAAATTGTGTGGGGCAGTAAGGCAAGGCTTAACCCCAAACTGTTGAGTGATAATCATTTTTGAATATCAACCAGGGAAATCTTAGCTTCTGACCTTGACCTTAGTCTAGGCCTAGAGGCAGGAGCAGGGGCTCCCTGGTCCTGTTGGTACGGTGTGTTGTGTACCTCTGGGGAGCCATCCCTCCTTCTGGACTTGCTCTACAGCGTCGTTCCCAGAGAGCTTGACTTTGGAAGACTGTAACACCCAGACTCCCTTGCTGAATTCCTTTTGACTGGGTCTCCTGATGGGATGGAAAGCACTGGCAAAAATTGGGAAGTATATGGAAAAGGGAAGGGGGGGGGAGAGAGAGAATATGATAATATGAGAATATTGTTCTTGCTCTCTCCTTGTTCCAGCACCTCTACTTTAAGTAGCCACAACTTTTACGTGGTTTCTATTTTTAATACTATTTTTCTCTTGTTCTTTTGGCCTTGGTTTCCCTCTGTTGCTGGTCCTTGGGATCTTCACCCTCCTTTCTGTCACCACTAACCCTGCTGACACCTCCATAAGCAATCTTCTCTTTTGAGTCTCTTTGTCTGGACTGAGTGCTGTTTCCTGTCACTGGCTCTGTCTGATACAAGAGTTGTGTGATGTTGAGGTTGCAGAGTTTGCTAGGTGCCAGTCTTCTGTGACTCCAGGATCTTGTGCTACTGAGAAGTCCCTGCCTAACAAACTAGCAGAGTGCAGTTTTTTAAGAGCAAACAAAGGGGGGGGGGACCTGGGTTTAATTTTATGCAAGAAACTTAAACAATACGGTCTCTGCTTTCTTCCTCTGTAAATGAGGATCACAGTTGTACTAACATTGCTGTGTCGTTTTGGAGACTAAATAGGGTAATACATGTAGAACTCTTCACATAGTACATAATACCATGCACATAGAACACAGTCGGTAGTACACAGTAAGGACTTGATGCATTTAATCTACTTGGTGATGATTATGTGTTTCTTAGCTCCAAATTCAGTGATACTTAGAGGGAACGTGTACGGCCGTGGATCTCTATAACAAAGAGGATCTGTTCATTGTCAGATGTGGAATGGGAGCTGTGGCTTTGTTAGCAGGAAATGTGGATTAAGAACTGGATGTGCAACAGATGCCACTCTGTTCATACTCTTGGAACAACACAGCCTGTCTCCTGTGGTCTCCAGTTCCACCCCTGTTAAGATGATCTGGAGGACATGTGGCGTGCTGTTCTGTCTGTCTGTGCTGAGAGGCTTCCGTCCGCTATAATCCTCAGGATTACTGATGTTACCAATTGTTCTTTTATTTATGTTGTCATTAATCAACCTTCTTGAAGGCATGCTTCCCAAACATGAAGAGCCAGTTTGCTCAGAAAGCTATGCACTTAAACATAGCAAAACCAAAGAAGGTAACTGTTTACTTGATAACTCTCAAAAAATGTTCTTGTTCAATGAAACACAAACTCCATCTTTAGTTTTGTTTCTTATGTTTTAATTCTCCTGGGAATTCAAAATGCTTATGCTTAGGACCTGACCTTCATGGGATGCTTAAAGGAATGATGGGCTGTTAGGTTCAAGGACTTTAGAGCTTCCTACTTACTGTCATTCTCAGTGATGATACTAGGCAACTGTCAATGGTTACTGTTCCCGCCAAGATTTCCAAGGACTTAGTTACATGGATGCTAGAGGTGTGTCCGGACTCTTGTGAACATGGATTACTCTTAGTGTTATCCTGAGTGTGAAGGTTAGTGATTTTTCAGACCCTTAAGGTTTACTATTCCCATGATACACTCATAATCTGTATAACTTCTGGTATGACTTTATCTAAGGCTCAGTTTCATAATGAATAAATGGGGATAATAGCTCTCACAGTATTCAGGTAAAGATAAAATGAAATAATGGAAGGAAAGCATTTGTAGCAAGAGCTCATGAGATGGTTGCTATTTAGCAGGTGTGGGTAAGCTGGAGACCCAGTGCGGGGCCCTGACGCCATGGTGGTGGAGCACTTTGAATATATACATTTTAATCGAGTCCACACTGTTGCGAAAACATTGCTCTCCAGTGGTGAAATTGCATGGTTTTCTGATTCCAGTATATTCTATTTCCTCTCATTTTTTTTTTTTTTTGGCTGCACCTGAAACTGTGATTGACTGGATGACTTTGAAACTGGCTGGTGGGGATCATCAGAAGCACTAATGTTGCAGGTAGACAGATTTGGCCTGGAGTCCAAGCTCTTGCAGTTATTAGATGTATGATCTTGGGTTATTTGTCTAGCTACTCTATCAGGCTTTTGTTATTGTAGACAGATTAAAATAGAGAATAACATATGAACTCACAAACACACAGGGACATGTGACAACAGAGGCATATGTGGAGTTACGCTGCCACAAACCAATAAGTACCAAGCACTGCCACTAGAAGCTGGGAGAGGTTTGGAACAGATTCTCTCTCTGAACCCCCAAAAGGAAACAACCTGCTGACACCTTAATTTCAAACTTCTGGCCTCCAGAATTGTGAGTAAATAGATTTCTGTTGCAATCATAAAGTTTTTTATGGCAACCCTAGGAAACTGATACAATTGTAGTTTTTATTTATAAACAACAGAAGAACTAATCAATTCATCTGACAGAAAGTATCTCAGGTTGCAAATATCTAAGCTATAAAATCATCTACCTTTCCTACACTACGAGATCAATTTCATTGACATGCAACTATATATGAAGATTATACTATATAATGTAAAGTGTATAATATTTATATGTAAATATAAAATATTTAAATATTTATATATTTGCGTCAATCGCATCATTGTCCAGCTGCGATTATTCTAGAATGCATGATTGAGAATCACCAAATTAAATGTATATAAAATATAGCATTACACAGCTGCATATTCTCTTATAGATAATGTGACAGCCTCTTCTGATTTTTTTTTTTTGGTTGTACTAGGGACACTCTACCTCCAAGCCACACCCCCTCACTCCTATTTTATTTTTTATTTTGAAATAGGGTCTCACTAAGTTGCTGTGGGTCTCGCTAAATTACTGAAGCTGGCCTTGAAACTGTGATCCTCTTGTCTCAGCCTCCCAAATACTAGGCTTATGGTTGTGGGCCACCACTCCTGGCTCTCTCTTCTGACTATTTTGAAGTACATACAGTAGGCTTCTCTTATAAAACAATTTTCCCAACATCATAGAACAAGGAATACTATTTCCTGAGGTCCAGTCTGATTCTCTGTTGCAGATGAGACTGAGAAACCATGTACATGATTTAATCTTTTCATTTCATTCATTTCTCTTTGAAGATTGATTTGGTAATCATGAATTTTTTCCTTAATATATTTTCCTTAGACCAATATTCCTTTAAAACTTGAAATTGCTGTCTGTCTTTAACATGCTATTTTATTTGTTTCTCTTGGGTAATATAAAATCTTATTTCTCTCAGTTGATCCAGGTAGATAAAGAGCAATATTAAAAATGGGATACATTACCACTGAAACATCAAAATATAATCATGGAAGTGGGCTCTATTGTTCCTTTCCCTGACAATTATCATTATTTTCACAGAGGTAGGAGTAGGTGCAAAATTATTGAGAGAAAATAGTCACTAGCACATAAAGATTTCATAATTTTTCTGAAGGAAATCTCCCCAATGACCAGAATCGCTATAAATACACAATAACTTCTGATTTTTGTAATTAAAACAATTAATTGATTTAATAGCTTTTCTAATTAGTAAAAATAAAAAAGAGAAAGTGCAAAAGAGAGGTGTAGATATGCTATTGAGTTAGAAAGAACTTGGCGAACTCATTCAAATGGGGTTGTGAATGACCGATTAATTTTAATATGTTAACAGTCTGGCGGGGTTCTATTTTGGTTCAGTGTGGTGTTATATAGGATTAAAAACCTAAAAGAGTAGTTGTGCAAAATCATACATTACTGTGAACTGGTAGTGGTGGTGGATTTTCTAGTGGAATGACTCAGAAAACACCTGTATATGTTAGAGTCACAGATCCCTGTAGCTGACCGTTGTCTCAGGGGTCACTATGGCCTGGGTTTGAAATGTCTTCCCAAAGTCTCTCTGTTAAAAGCATGTCCCCAGTGCAGCAATAGTTAAAGGTGAAAAAATTGAATCAGGACTCTAATCTCATTAATGGATAAATGCACTGAAGAATTATTAATTTGAATGGGTGGTTATTTAGTCAAGTGAGGCATGGTTGAAAGAGGTAGATCACTGGTGGTGTGGCCTTGGGTACTGCATCTGTTCCTGGTCACTTCTTGTCGCTTGCTCTACTTATAGGGCCTCACTAGGTAGAGAGAGAGAGAGAGAGAGAGAGAGAGAGAGAGAGACGGGAGAGAGAGAGAGAGAGAGAGAGAGAGAGAGAGACAGGGAGAGAGAGAGCTGAGGCTGGCCACGAACCCGGATCCTCCAGTCTCTGCCTCCCAAAGTACTGGGATTACAAGCATGCGCCACCACGCCCGGCTAACCCTAATGATATTTTTACAGTCATGAGTAGACATCTCTAGAAGGAAATAGGAGAGTATCATATTTGGGGTGGGGGATTCTGAATTGATGTTTGAATGTGTATGGGTATGTGTTGGGAAAGTAAAGAAAGCAAGGTTTTGCCTGTGGAGAAATATTTTCTTCCATTAAAAACCTCTTAAAGCTCAAAAGCTTAGGAAAACTCTCTGTTCCCATGAAGGGACTCCAGATTTTTAAAGTGATGGATCTCACGTCGCGTTCCTTTGCTCTTCTTTGATGCCTGCAGCTCTGTTGATGTCTCATTTGTGATTAGGAAAATTAAAACCCGTTGCCTTCACCTTTGATTTTTTTTCACTATAAAAGCATGCCCTTTGTTTCTTTTTAAAGCCTCAGTTCACAGAACATGCACAGAAAAAGGAAATCATACCCTTCTTCCTTCTGTACCTTCCTAGCCAACCACGAGGCGGCCATTCTGCTTCTCCTACCACTTTGTACCTGGAGATTTACTATTCTGAAAGGCCTCAAAGGGTTTCATAAAATGGAATTTGCTATGTGACACAATTTCCTATTGAATCTGAAAGCGTTAAGCGAGAAAGTCTCTTTCATTTTATGTATGGGGAAATGCTAACAGAGAAGGCGAGTGAATAGCCATAAGCCACACAGCAAGCAAACGTTGTCGCCTTCCGTTTTGACCATTGTTCTGTGATGCTTCTTGCTGTGTCCTTTGGCCCCATTTCTGGCAGATCAAGGACCCAGCGATAGTGCGCATTTTAGCTCCAGCAAAGCTCCGGTTCAGCGTCTTCAGAGGCACCACGCAGGCAGAAAGAAATGAGCCGTGTTCTACCTTCAGGGGTTTATGTGCTTTCACAGAAACTGACTTGATGGTTCATTTCCGGAGAATTAATCTTTAGGAAATAGACCACTTAAGTCTGAAAATCAGTTTGAAGACTTGTGAAATTTGTTGACCACTGACAGGCAAGAATTGTGTATATTTCTTTCCCCCCTCCAACACTGCAGATCAGTGCTCCGTAGAAAAATGACAATCGCAAAGAAAATAATGTCAAGCAATAAAAAAAACTTTCAACTGTCTTTAAGTGATAAAATGCTGAGAAATGCAGAGATTCCAGTTTCTTTATGAGTGACACCAAGGCTTGGCAAGTTATTATTTTGCCTTTTGGTAGGTTTACTGAAGAATTCTGTTTGGAATTTGCTCAACTAGTGAAAGAATGAGAGATTTCCTCCCCCCCCCCATTTGTTTGACTTTTTTTTATAGTCAAGCAGTGTGATAATGGAGTTGTCATTTAAATCCCCTGATTTCTAGGCTGCAACAGATTCGCCTGTGCACGTCTTTGGCAGCATGTCTCTGAGATCTTTGCTCTGAAGGTGTAGATTTTAGGAGTTTGTTGACGACCTCACAGAAAAAGAAAGTATAGTTCCATTCGAACTTGTGATAGTTCTTCAGTTCTCTTTGCATCCAAAGTTCAGTTCTCAAAAAATAAGTTTTCATATCAGTAGCTTCTGGAAACGCTACAGAAATGGTGCTATGTAAGATGTTGACAATGCTACTTTTTCTTCTTCCAGCATGATGATTATAACATGGTTATCAGTCAAAATTCTTGCAAGGAACTATATGAAAAATCCTACCGACATCTCTTTCATTTTTGCACTTCAGCAATCTATATGATTTTTCTATTAATAGGGTAGAGGAATGGGCTATCATTCTCATTTTGGAGCTCAAAAACTGCAGATACCAAATGGAAAATTTTCTTACACAAGATCCACACTCAAGGGATATTGTAGATCTTCCATGCTTTAAACATACCAAACTGTACCTCAAGATGTCCCGAAGAATAATAAACAAGGTAAAAGAGAGAAAAAGAAATCAATGTGAGTTCAGGAAAATTGGTTTTACATAGAATTTATTAAGTCTTTTCTGTGGCTGTTCAGTGGCTCTCTGAAAATGACTTTTTTTTTCCCTCAGTAATAAGTAAAATGTCAGTATGACCTGGATATAATGAATGTCTTGTTTTTTGAAGGTCATTAGCAGTCACAATGCCACATCTATCGTAGGGCAAGCTTTCAAAGTCTCTGTACTGCACATTCACTTATGAAAGCTCACATTTCTCTATTACCGTGTGTCCAGTTTCTGAAAGCATGCTATCTGGAGACAGTCCTTTTGGCTGATAAGCCAGGATTGAAGACCCTGGCACCATTTATTTCGGTGATTTGGGGAAGAAATAAAGTACAACTAAGGTGATGTTTGCACAATGCCTTTTCCATGACCTTTGCAATGTTGCGTAAATGATAGATAAATGGTGGATTAATGTAGCCACACAATCTACTAGTTTGGTAAATTTATTTAAAAATATACTATAGCATCATTTATTAGTCAAATACAGAGCTGTTGGATAAGATAGCAAGAGAAAAAAAATTTACCCATAACTTCACTATCTAGAGATAACTACTGTAGCATTGTGATATATTTTACTTATTTTTAAAATATGTATATTTTAATATTATTTAAAAAGAAAGTCATTCATAAAGTTTTATATTCTGCTTTGTTTATATTATGTGAATGATATTTTCTCCATACAATTATTCACTTTTTTTATATGCACCTGCATTTTTATTAGCTTTTGCCATTTCCACAGGTGTGTGAAGCACAGTAGCTAAATTGTTCAGGTCATGTAGTTTTACAATTTTTTTAAACTTTTTTTTATTGGTGCATTGTAATCATACATCTTGATGAGGTTCAGGGTGGTAGAGGCATACGTGCACCCATCACTCATTTAGCCCTCCCCCAATTCCCACCCCATTCCCTCCCCCTTCCATCCTTCTTGTGCTCAGCATAGTGATTGACTTTGATAAGTTTGTGTATGTACATCCTGTGCATTAGGGTGTTTCCCTCTCCCCCTCCCATCTCCCTCAGGTCGCCTTCTTTACTCATCTAAGGTTTTTCCTTCTTTGTCTGGAGTTCCTTCTATGTCCCATTTCCTCCCTAGCTTCCACATATTAGGGAGAAATCTGACTTTTCACTTTTTGTGACTGACTAATCTCACTTAGCATAATGTTCTCCAATTCCATCCATTTCCCTGCAAATGACATAATTTTGTTCTTCTTTATGGCTGAGTAAAATTCCACTGTGTACATATCCCATAGTTTTGTAATCCATTCATCTGTTGATGGACATCTTGGCTGGTTCCATAGTTTGGCAATTGTGAATTGTGCAGCTATAAACATAGATATGCATGCATTAGTCTGGTAATTTGGTTTCCAATTCTTTTGGGTAGATGCCCAGAAGTGGTATTGCTGGGTCATATGGTAGGTTCATTCCCATTCTTCTGAGGATCCTCCACACTGTTTTCCAAAGTGGTTGCACTAATTTGCAATCCCACCAACAAAGTATTAGAGTTCCTACTTCTCTACATCCTCGCCAGCATTTGTTGTTTTTTTTTTTTTTGTGTGTGTGTGTTTTGTGGTACTGGGGATTGAACGCAGGGGCATTCTACCTCTGCGCTACGCCCCTGGCCCTATTTTTCATACTTTATTTTGAAACTGGGTCTCACGAAGTTGCGGAGGGCCTCACTAAGGAAAGAGAGAGAGAGAGAGAGAGAGAGAGAGAGAGAGAGAGAGAGACAGGGAGAGAGAGAGAGCGAGAGAGCTGAGGCTGGCTGCGAACCCGGATCCTCCGGTCTCCGCCTCCCAAAGTACTGGGATTACAAGCGTGCGCCACCATGCCCGGCTGTTTTTTGTGTTTTTAATGATTGCATTCTAATTGGAGTTAGGTGAAATCTCAGGGTAGTTTTGATTTGCATCTCTAATTGCTAACGATGTTGAACATTTTTTCATACATTTATTGGCCATTTGTATTTCTTTTTTGTGAAGTGTCTATTTAGTTCACATTTTTATGATTAGCTCCCTTTCCCCCATTATGTCATAATTTACTTAAGTATTCCTATATAGGTGATGATTTGGGTTATTTCTATTTTGTGTGTGTGTGTGTGTGTGTGTGTGTGTGTGTGTGTGGTACTGGGGATTGGGGATTGAACCCGGGGGCATTCTGCCTCTAAGCTACACCCCCAACCCTTTTTATTTTATTTTGAAACAGGGTCTTGCTAAGTTGCTGAGGCTGACTTCAAACCATGATCCTCCTGTCTCAGCCTCCCAGGTACGGGGATTACAGGTGTGTGCCATTGTGCCGGGCTTATTTCTAACTTTTAGTATTATCATCAGGGACTTAAATGATACCCTTTTTACATATGTATTTGCACTTTCACTGATCATGTTGTTAGCTAAAGAGGGAGAATTCAAGTGAAAGGAGAGAAATCAACAAGTATGTGTGTTTTTGTGAGACATTGCCACCCAGTCCTGCAATGGGACCACAACAATTCACACCCACAACAACGGTGCCGGAGAGCACCGTCTCCTCATAGCTTCATTCTTTTTCAATTTTTTTATGCATTTGAAAAGTTGGTTTTGTACTGAAAACAGGAGAGCACAGGAGTGACCCTCATTTCCTCTGCATGTGGGTGTGAAGCCTTCATTACAGAGGTGACATTTGAACTGAGCCTTGAAGGGAGAACGAGTATCTCTGGACTCATAAGGGATGAGAAGATGAAGCTGAGAAAGGCAGTTGGCATATGTTGGCATATGCACAGCAGTGAGGTCGGGAAGAAGCCTGGATGTTGGGGGACACATATCAGAGTGTGGGGGTCCACCATTGAGAGGAGGGATGAAATGGAGACCAGTGTTAGAGATTAAAGTGTCTTTTGTTAAATGTTTCAGGATAACATTTTTTAGTCTTTGTCTTGCAGACCAGAGTTTCTTCTAAGGCTTTCCGGGGTCACCAGACATTAGAGTTACCCATGGCTCAGGGAAGGACTGCTCTGGTGGGGTATTCTTCACTTTTTCCTTTATATTCCTGCATCACTTAATTTATGGCTCCTTTTGGAAGCATTTGCTATCATTTATACATCTTCATCTCTGTTATCTGCATTTGACTTTTTTATTCTTTTATTGGTGCACTATAGTCTCACATCATAATGTAGTTCATAGTGGTAGTGACATACATGCGCTCAGCACTTGGTGGGCTTTCCCGCAGCTCCTTCTCCACTCACCCCCTTCCCCACACAGGATATTGAGATTGGCATTGGTATTCCGACATATGTACGTACTGTCAGTGGAAGTGATTCCTTCATTGATTCTCCCTCTCCATCCCCCTTCCCCTAGACCCTCTCCCTGGCTCCACTGGGGCGTCTCCTCTATTATCTAAAGTCCCTCTGGTATGTGCATATTAGAGAAAACATATGACCCTTCACTTTCTGTGACTGGCTGATCTCACTTAATATAATGTTCTCCAGGTTCATCCATTTTCCTACAAATGACATAATTTTGTTCTTTTTTTGCGGAGTAGAATTCCATTGTGTATATATCCAATAATTTTGTAATCCATTCATCTGTTGATGGACACCTAGGTTGGTTCCATAATTTGGCTATTGTGAATTGTGCTGCTATGAACATGGATATGCATATATTACTATACTCTTCTGATTTCAGTCCCTTTGGGTAGATACCCAAGAGTAGTATTGTGGGATCATATGGTGGATAAATTCCCAGTTTTCTGAGGAATCTGATCTCCATAGTGGCTGCACTAATTTGCAGTTCCCCCAGCAGTGTAGAAGAGTTCTTTGAGTCATCCTCGAAATATTCCTAATCATGTAACTTCTACCGGGCATGGAGGCTGGAGGCCTGAGGGCGTCGACTCTTGGATCAGGGTGCAGTGGGGTGATCTTGGTCACAGAGGGATGATCTGTGGAACAGAGAGGAACTCTTTAATGAGCAGGAGGGTGATACAGGAGGGAGGTGCTCTACAGTCTCTACAGTGCTCTACAGTCATTATATGATCAGCAGCTGTGTGTGCAGAACATGACGGCCCTTAATAAATGATGCATCACTAAGTGCCCTAATGAATGGATGGATCCCAGGCAGAGAAATGATGTGATACACACTGTTTTAGTTTAGGAAAAGATCAAACATCAAGATGGAGTCTGAATGTACCATGGGCAAATTGGGATGTGGAGAACAATTAGGGAGCTCTTTGATTTGGGACAGAGGAAAAAGGAAACCAGAACTAAGGCAGTGGGAACAGGAAATGAACAAACCTTCGTGGCATTTGTGACAGGTGTATGTGTACACATGTGTGCAGGTATGTCTGTGTCTGTGAATTTATGGGGATGGCGGCGGCACATAGAAGAAGTGATTTCTTGTTCCTGGCTCCAGTGGGTAGATGAAGTCCAATAAATTGATAAAGGAACGCTACAAGAGGAATGAGTGGTGGTGTGTGTATTTGAGCCAGGTGGGGAGTTCTCTAGGTGTTTTTTTTTCCCCCATTAAATACATTTTGTTGACATTTGTTTGAGTCTTAACATGTGAAATTTATACTGCTCAGAGATGGATGTGGAGTCTATTTTATAAGATGTATCGTAGGCATTAGAAATGTTAATTCATTTTTCCTTTTTTAATTTATATTATAACCATACAATATCAGTGTATGATTATTTGGATAACTTACTAGCCCAATTTAAATCAGGCATGGGTGAAAATCATTGTGAAATTTATATTTCATCATCAGCAGGTTATGAGTTGATATTTAAGGTGCATTCTTAAGTTAAAATAGAATAACTGTCATAGGAATCACAGCTATTTAAATTCTTTCTCTTTTTATTTATTTATTTATTTTTTATTCTATTTTTTTTTACAGTACTGGGGATTGAAACCAGGGGCGTTCTACCTCCGCGCTACACCCCCGGCCCTATTTTTTTATACTTTATTTTGAAACCGGGTCTCACGAAGTTGCAGAGGGCCTCACTAGGTAGAGAGAGAGAGAGAGAGAGAGAGAGAAAGACAGAAAGAGAGAGAGAGAGAGAGAGAGAGAGAGAGAGCTGAGACTGGCCGCGAACCCGGATCCTTTGGTCTCCACCTCCCAAAGTACTGGGATTACAAGTGTGCGCCACGACGCTCGGCCTTCTTTTATTTTTGACAACTATATATAGTAATAATACATACATAACATAAGATATAAAATTCAAAACACAAGCACATTTTATATTTTAGATAAATTTATATGAAAATTTAATATATTGTATGAAGATTAGAAAAAAGTCAAGCTTTTTTTATTTCTTCCTATTGTCTCAAATATTATATAATTAGAAGCCACCATTTGTTTTCTAGGAAAAATATACCATTGCAAAGGTTTCTGTATATGTTTTTAAGTTATTTCAATAAAAAATTTGGAAAATATA
Organism: Glis glis; assembly: GCA_004027185.1. Lineage (NCBI taxonomy): Eukaryota > Metazoa > Chordata > Mammalia > Rodentia > Gliridae > Glis > Glis glis. Next base: position 9,666 of record PVJS01008357.1, on the reverse strand, counting down.
ATTTATGTTTAAATATTTGTATAAGTAATTGCATTGATAGGTATTTAATAATTTAGGAACATGATTGGATTCAGAAAAACATGGATTGTGTTTAAAAGTATGACAGGCAATGAGACATATTATAAATACAAAAAAAGAGAGGCAATGTTTTAGTTATATTTCAGGCTAAACTAGTCAAAGGTGAAATTGAAGGTTGTGTTAATTCTGGGGCTTAGATTCAGAAGCTTCAATAAGGAATTTAACGAGGGGTGAGTTAATGTTATTTTGCAATAAGATTTAATGCATCTAGCATATTTTCTTAATTTATTTAGAACAAAAGCATTTTACATAATGTAAACAGCCTCTCTACTATGAAGTCTAATGCATTAAGGACTCAGGAGTTAATTAGTCACTATGGCAACTCTTAGGCCTAGTAAGTCAAAATGTGGTGGAAATGCTTGACTGACAAGAGATAGCTCCGTAATGTGCTTTCAGCTTTCATGAAAAATAATATGTTAATAAGCTTTCTAAAGAAGATGGTGCTCAGGGATTGAAGATATGATACTGAATTTACTCAGATCTCTTCTAAAGCTTTTTTCTTCTTAAAACCTCCATATGTGCAGGCAAATGGGCCCAGATAAATGCTTCTCACTGAGGTGTTAAAAGGAGAAAACAGCAGGTAATGAAGAACAACGTGTTGGGGTGTTTGGGGGACAGTTACATAACAGCACAGTGTTTTGTTGCTTTTTGAAACCTTCTGTTCTTACATCAATCGCAAATTAGGGTTATCTCTCTAATAGTTTAAATATTAGATTTACAGGTGTTTTAAAATTTTACTTCACAAAATAGGAAAAAGGAGAAAGCATCTCTTTAAAGGTCTTTTTGCATTGAACTGCTATTCCAGGGAAGACTGCATACCTTTCTCAGGAAAACACAACCAAACGAAGCATTGAATTCTTCGATATGGGAATTACTGAACCCTACTTAGCCATTACGTATAAATATATAGATGGTTGAATTTACCTATGTTTTTGTTAAGACATTTTTTGTCTAAATTCATGAAGGATATTGGCCTATAGTTTTCTTCTTTTGTATTGTCTTGGTTTGATTTTGGTGTAGAAAAACACTACATTCAAAAAATGAATTTGCCCAACTTCTGTCATTTCTCACCTTTGTTTTATATATAATGCCCAGGGTATATAGTTGCACCCAGTGGAAGGAATAGGGAAAGTATATCTATTTCCACCTTCTCAGAAGCACAGTGGCAAAGCTGATCTTAAGATGCATGTGTAACTCTCTTAAATAGTGAGGGATGCTGATAGTTTTCCTTTTTGCTATTGAGCCAGAGTGAACACTCAGTTTTTATGGGTTCAATAAATGGAAGTCTTAGAGGGGAAAATGCTTGCCTTCCATCTTTGTATTGTTTCCGAAATGGCTGTGAGTCTCTAAGGTTCAAACGAGACCCTCTGTTGAACTGGGACTGCCTGACATCATGGTGTGACTTCAGGAAGAATTTGGCCTTTTCATACACCAGACCCAAAAGCTCACAGGGCACACTTCTACGAAAGCTGAGCAATTAAAGCTCAAGTGTTGCAAGGACTCTAGGAGGCTAAATAGCTAAAGGCTCCTTACAGTTCACTTGGTCCCACTTGGCTGCCTCAAGGGCCATTTTTTAATGTATAACTCATAAATTTACCTACACTCATATCAATAAGTACATTAGGGAATATTTTTAGTGAAAAAATGATTGAGAGATGAGATAATAGATTGAAAAAATAAGAGGGAGAGTCAGAAGAACAGGCGGAAGAGAAAGGGGGACCTGGATACAAGTGATGATGGAGGAAGGCTTTGGGAGAGACCTGGGGAGGAGGAGCAGGGGGATCATGGGTGGGCAGGAAGGGCTATGGGTAAGGACAGTGGTAAAAGCGAGGGGGTACTTAATGAGTAGAGACAAGACATCTTAGAAGAGACTGTGTTAGGGTTTCTAGAAAAGAATGACAGAAATGACATTAATTTAGCAAATTAGCATTAGCAAATTCAGACTATCTCAGGAAAATGAAAGACGACCTGTTAGACAAATAACAACAAGTACCCAAAGTATTTTGAAGCTATTTATGAAGACATTTGGGATTATGCACAGGGGGAGTTATCAAAGTAGCTAAAAAAAGCTCATGACTTCAGGAAACCAGGATAATTAGGATGAGGAATACAGCTTGAAAGACAGAAAAGGTTGCATTCTATTGTATAACTAACTGCTTGAGTTTATTTGTACAGATACATCTAAGATACATTAGGGGATGCAAAGACGCTGTGGTTTCCTGTCCAAGAAGTTTTCAATAACATAAGGACATAATTTTAAAGCATAACAGAATATGAAAGTATCATATGAAGAATAAAGAAGGGGAGAGAGAAATTAAGGGTTCTAGAACATGAATTGACTGGGAAGTAGGTGGGAACGTGCAGGGCAGGAGGTATGTAGGAGGCTTGGATGGTTATGATTGATCAGCCCGGATCCTTGTGGGAGGGTAAATTAAGGAGGAACTCTGGGTCCACTTAGTAGACATCTTTGAGGGCTACAGCACAGCCAAGTGACCTTCATAAAACTCAAATCTGATCTGGTCCTCACCCAGTTAAAATGCGTGGTCAGTTTCCCTATTGGCCTTAGGAGAGTCTGAAGATCTCTACTGGACACAGGAGACCTTGCATCCCACCTCTGTCTTCTCTTCGCATTTACCTCTGCACTTCTCCTTCCCTCCTTCTCTAATCTCAACAGACTCTTTCCCCTGACACTTAAAGGTGACTTCTTCAGAAAAGCATTCCCTGACCTCTGAGTCAAGTTAGGTTTCTATCATCTCATACGTATGATTATAGCTTCTTTTATTTTTTTCTTCCTACCTGTTGAATACACCCTGAAAGAAAACAAAATACTTTTTCTCTCATTATCTGTCTCTTTCTCATTTGATCTGTAGCAAACAGTGTCTCTTCTGCTTTCTGGCTTTTCTTCATTGCTATCTTCTCTGTTCCTAGCCTTGCACCTGGTTGGCCCTTGATAAAAACTAATTGAATGAATGAATGCCAGATTAAAGAAATGTATTGTTGAAATAAGTGATAATAAACACTGAAAGCCCTTTAAAGGAGAATGGAAAAAAAAAAAGCCGATACATAGTTCGAGACATACATTTGACGGATAGTTTGAAATATAAATTTAAAAGTGTAGGCATGAGTGAAAGACCAGATGGTAAACGTGGACCTTCCTGGTTCCCTGTTATCTTGGGCCCTCTGCACTGGCTGCTTTCTCCTTCCTACCCCCCCCCCATACCTGTGCTCCTATTCATCTCAGCCCCACCCCCCTGCTTACCTCAGTTCAGTGTTTCTCACATTAACATCCCAGGACAGGTATGTCTGTAGATATGTTCTTCAGAGTTGATCATTCGAATGCTAATTTGAAAACCCGTGCTCCAATTGGATGGCATTGTTACAAAGTTATTTTGCCACTTCAAAATACAAAACTTCTGTTTTTGTTGAGATCATTAAAAACCTTAAAGACATTATCCTACAATAGGGTTTAATGTCTTGAAGGCAACATTTCGCAAACTGGAGTACATAGTTTTTTTTTTTTTCTCTTCCCTTTAGATGGGTCTCTGGATGACTCAGATTTTGAGAAACACTGCCTTGGACAGCAGCCAAGCTGAAGCATGAGAGAGAACTGAGACAGCGTCTATGACTCAATAGTGATCAATGATTACAAAGCCAGTTGTAGATTCATAAATGACATGATGGGCAAAACCTGCATTGTGCAAAATTATTTTTTAAGGACAGAATTGACAACAGCAACTTAGTAAGACTCTCAACGATTTGGCAAGACCCTGTTTCAAAGTAGAGAAAAAAGGTCTGGGAGTGTAGCTTAGAGATCGAATGATTCTGGGCTCAATCCCCAGTACCAAAGCAAACAAACAAACAAGGCAAAAATGAGTAAGATCCAAACAGGAATTACAGAAGTATCAAAGTATTGAATAACGATGGAGTTTTTAAGAGAAGACCTTTATTAAATTTAAAACTTACTAGGCATCATCAATACGTGTCTTATACAAAAGAAATGAGAAGTTTCCGTTTCTTTTATCTTTCTTTTAGACCAGAGATGAACTTGTTTATTGAAAACATATGAGTGAATCTCTAAAAGAAGAGATCGAGAAACAAGCCATGTAAGAGGAAGCAGAGACAGTGCATTATTTCACTTTTTTAACATTAAAAATGTGTTCTCATTGCTCATAGATCAAAGAGTGCTTGAAGTTTCATTTGGCTTACGATGACCAGCCACTTCTACTCTCCTTTCTGCTATTTTCTTGGCTGACTTTTAGTTGGAAGATCTACTTTCCAACTTTCTTACTACCTCGGAAGTTTTCTAACCCTTTCCAAATTAAGTGCTGAAGCTACTGTTTCCTAGCATCACACAGCCAAACCAGTTCCCCATTGATGAGGGCTCCTCCTGCCCATTATAGCTCATGAGGACCCCAGAGGTACTTTCAAGTAAAGGAGAGACTCCCAAAGGGGTGTTTGTTTCTTACTCCCTGATCCATCCAATGTCCTATTTAAAAATAATGTGAGGAATAAATTTCCTTTTTCCATGTATCTCTTAAAGACCCATGTCTTTTATTTTTACTTTGATAGTCTCTGGGTGAGTGTATTACCAGGATCTTGGGGGGAAACAAAGGTCCCTTTCTGATTAGCAAAGGGGCAGGGAATATGGCTTTAAATTTCTTTTAAAACCCTGCTCTCAAATTGGTAAGTATTTATGCAGCTTCTGTCTCTGGAGGGCAACCCAAAACATCAATCCTCAGCATCCCGGTAACATTTGCAGCACACAAGTAGTGTCAGAGTGTTCGCTGCTGGAAATCTGTTACTATGGTTACCACCTATAAAAAGGTCACCTTCAGGAAATTCTTTCTGTGTGCAAGATAATACAGGGATAAGGAAACTTCCTCTGGAGAGGATAGAGCAGAGTTTGCCATGCAGGCCTGTAATTACCTTGGTGGCTTTGGAAATCTGCATATTATAATCAGCACTCTGTATTTCAATAAAAAGAACTACATTAATCAGATATTATCTAAGGTGGAATTCCAGAATAATGCCAGCCAGAGTGTTCTGATAGGGAGAGCACGCTGTGTTGAAGGGAGAGCTGGGGTTTGTTTCTTGAAGGCTGAATTTATTTTCTCCATTGCAAATTGCTTGGTTAAGTCAACCAAGAGTCTAAGGAAAGGAAGTCTTTCTTGAGAAAGATGAAGCTTCTTTTAACTCCTGAAAAGAATATTTAATTGCATGTGTATTGTGTTCCCAGTTGAATGTGATTGAAGTCTCTAAAATATTAGTGAAACTTTAACTTCTAAAAGCTGGGAGCCCTTTACGTTTTCATTCTATTGACTACCTGCATAGTTTCTTATCTGATATTAGAGACTTAATTTAGTAATTCCCACACTATTACACTGGTCAGAAAACTTTATTATCACTTTTTTTTTTGGTCCTGGGGATTGAACCTAGGACCTACAGGTATTCTGTCTCTGAGCTACAACCTGAGCCCTTTTTTATTTTTTATTTTGAAACAGAGTCTAAATTGCTGAGGCTGGCCTTGAACCTGCAATCCTTCTGTTTTAGTCTACAAAGTATTGGGATTATATGTGTGTACCTACCACCGCACCTGGCTCACTTTTTAAAAATCTTAAATATATATGTATTTAAAAAATCTTAATTATATATTTTATGTAGCCCAGTAAATCCAAAGTATTGTCATCTTGACATGTAATCAATATAAGAATTATTATTGAGGTATTATACATTCATCTTCTTCATACAAAATCTTTGAAATCTACTGTGTATTTTACATTGACAGTATCTCTCTCTCTGGACTAGCCCCATTTCAAATGCTCAGTAGGGACATGGGGCCACTTTTTTATTTTTTTTAGAGCAACCCATCAGATTTGCATTTGGGCACAACTAAAAATCTGGTTTAGTCTGGTGTGTATGATGAGTTCATAAACCAAAGGAAGAAGCTGAACCCAGAACATGTCCATTAAGTTGTGGTCTCTGCTCCTGCCCAGGCTGTGTTCTATGGTCCGCCTCCATAGAAACACATTCAATGCTGCTCTCACTCACCTGTCCACATGGCATTGTAGACAGAGAGATCTGAGAGGCAGGAAATAGGTGCAGGTGTCCTTGTAGGATAAGTGAGGAACATATGCCTTTTCTCCTTGCCAACCATAGCTGCATAAACATGAAAGTAACCTTGGAAAGGGAGATTTTCTGTGTCATTTTTTAGAAATCTTAGGTGCTTAAATATGAAAGATTCCATATTTGTAGGGAAATCCCTTTTGTTGAGTTTTACAGCAATTTTGCTCTTTCCCAGAAATCAAGACATACCATAGCAATTATTTAAAATGAGAGACTAATAGTTAATGGCAAAATCACGTGCTCAAATTATTGGGCACTATTGAATTTGCTATGGTACACTCTGGAGTCCCGGAAGCATACATATCATTTTACTGCTTTCTAAATCTAGAATTTCAAGACAGGCCTGTCTTTGCAGCATCAAAGATTCAAACTTAATTAATCAAAGTTAATCATTTCAAAGACTAATTTTCTAAAAAAAAAACATGTCTTTTCTCATGCCTCTAAGAACTCCATCAAAGAATATTTCTGGTAGCCTGAAGACAGGTTAAATGATGAGGGGCTGATTACTATTGAGGAGAAACACATTTGCAAAGCCCTGGCACCAACTGTCCTTTTGCTCATGAGCTTGGACAGTAAGAGGATCTCAAAGGGGGAGAGCTTTAAACCACCTATCCGTAAAAGTGGACTTTCACCTCTGGGCCGGCCATGTCTTCCTTTAATCTTTAGGCAATAGATCAGTAATACAGCTGATGGGACTGGTTTTTCCATGTGCTCAAAGCTTCTCCGGAAGGTTTTTCAGTTCCTAACAAGCACATCACAGTTCCTTACTTTCTGTCTTCACCAACAGAGAGTCTGATTCTAATTTTATTTACTTAGTGGCCACTCAGAATTTCAACTAGTTAGAACCATTGGGAAAATAAATGGAGGATCCATATGTAATTTTTTTTTAAGTATGGAAATAATGGATACTGTAAATCCTGGGCATTAAAGCAAACCTTTAAAGTTCTTGCTCAAACTCTGCTCTGTGGTTTCTCAAAGTGTCCAGTCCCTTGAGATGAGGAGCAGGTTAGAGGCAGGACTAACAGCTGCTAGAGACAAAGAGGAGGGAATCAGGTGCTAGTGCACACTGAGACCTGAATAGTGAGGGAAGGAAAGAGAATTGATAAATGATAAGTACAGTCAGTCACCTGCTGGAGCAATTTGGAGCCACTTAGTACAGGAATGGGGAACTTGAACCAGTGCAATGCTGATTGAAGGCATTGATATTCACTGTGCAATGTAATAAAGGAGATGCATGCTGGCAATTTCATAATGATAATTATCAATTAAGAAAAATAATTTAGCCAGGCATGGTGGCACACACTTATAATCCCAGTACTTGGGAGGCTGAGACAGGAAGATTGCAGGTTTGAGGTCAGCATCAGCAACTTAGTGAAGCCCTCCGCGACTTAGTGAGATCCTGTTTCAAAATAAAAAAAAATAAAATAGAGCTGGGGGTGTAGCTCAGAGGTAGAAAGCCCCTGGGTTCAATCCCCAGTACCAAAAATAATAATTTATTATATGTATTCTTTGTAAAATATGCTGCATACTACTTAGGCTTAGTAGTTTCTATTTAAGAATTTAAACAGAAATATGTACAATTTATAAAATGATCCATTAAAGATTTGTTTCAAAAAATCACACTGATGAAGATATACCTTATTTATCTGCAAATATTTTCTTTTGTGAATTATTATTTTTGTGTGTGTGTGTGTGGTACTAGAGACTGAACCCAGGGGCATTCTACCTCTGAGCTACACCCCAGCCCGATTTTTTAATTTTTATTTTGAAGCAGGTCTCCCTAGGTTGATGAGAGAATCTCACTACTTGCTGAGGCTGTCCTTGAACCTGATATCCTCCTGTCTCAGCCTCCCAAGTACTGGGATTACAAGCATGCGCCACCACGCCCAGCTCATTCTTCTGTGAATTATTTACCCATTTATGCTAGGAACCTAAGTTTCCTACCCACAAATCTCAGAGCATATTTGTGAAGAGCTAGTTCTGTAAGAAGCATGATACGATCCACTGTCTCTTCCCCTCTAGTCCCTAAATAACAAAAGCCATTTTTCTATATTTTCTTATGATGTCAGGTTTTTTGTAAACCTGGCCTCTATCATAGTATGTGGGAAATAACATTGTGGGCAAACTGGGCCTGGGTCCTTTGATTCTGTTTCTCTCCTGCACGTGTCACTTTTACCTAGGTGTCCAGATAAATGTCTTTGAGGTGAAGGTCCTGTGGAGGTCAGTGTTGGCCATCTCTGCCTTCCCAGGTGGGGTGTGTGGGGTAGACCTGCGATAGGTGACTGGCCCTGTCAACAACTGTAACAGAGGAATGAATCTCTGTGGTCCTGCACACACTTTCTAGCCCTCTCCTGGGGTTCAGCATCCCACATAGCCAATCTCAGAGCCTCTCCAGCCTCACCACAGCTCAGAATTGCACCTGACCTTCTACACTATTGCCAGCTCCCAAGTGTTAGCGCCAACCAGACCCACATTATTGCTTATTTTATTTTTGTGGTACTGGGGATTGAAACCAGAGGCATTCTCCCTCTGAGCTTCTAACCCCATTTTATTTTTTATTTTGAAACAGGGTCTCACTGAGTTTCAGAGGGTCTTACTACATTGCTGAGGTTGCCCACAAGCCTGCCATCCTCCTGTCTCAGCCTCCCAAGTACTGAGATTATTGTTTTGTCTTTCTTGACCCACACCATTGTGTAGAGACTAGATGGGCCTCAGTCATGTTAGGTCACAGTATTGACCCAATCCCTGAGGTTTTCAACTACTACTGTGTATTGGAGTAGGGTGAAGGAGAAGACAGAGAGCTATGTATACTACTCTGACAGCTCTTCTAACATGAGAAGAATAGCAATAATAGAAACAATATGCAAGTATGAAGAATTTAATGACAAAACAGGAGCAAACAGAAATCCTACTCAACTTTAAACAAAATTCCTAAACATTTCCAGTTTTCCAGTCACTCTGTTTCTGATTCTACCCATTTTATATCCATTATCTCATTTAATGCTCCCACAAACATATTGATTAAATATTATTATTGTTATTATCTTCCTCTTTGATCCTGGAGCTTTCCAGAGAGAGGTTAGTTAAGCAATGCACCCAGGGTTACCCAAATAATGGCAAAGTCAGTACTGCAACTTATGTCTGCCTGAGTCTAAATCTCATGTTGTCAGATAATAATAATGTTATGTTCCATCCCCTTTCTATATGTTATACAAATATATTTACACATACTGTACTACAGTATGTTATACAGTATGTATAGTATATCCTTAGTAAATTATATTCTATACAAACCATAATACATCATAGTTTAGATCTACTTAATATACTATTATATAATGTATAGAATACTCATTTCATATGTCAATTTATAAGTATACAGATATAGTATATAAGTTGTTTATTTGTATATTCTTCTTATACTAGGCCATAAGTTCTTTGAAGATAAGAGACCATACACTTCTT
>PVJS01008356.1:11058-53445 GCA_004027185.1 Glis glis | reverse complement strand
GAGACCCGGTTTCAAAATAAAGTATAAAAAATAGGGCCAGGGGTGTAGCGTGGAGGTAGAACGCCCCTGGGTTCAATCCCTGGTACCAAAAAAATAAAAAAATAAATAAATAAATAAATAAAAGAGCTGAGTGTGGAGGCTGAGCCAGAAGTATCGCAGGTTTTGAGGCCAGCCTAAGCAGTTTAGCAAGACCCTCAGCTGAGATTCTGTTTCAGAATAAAAAGGGCTAGGGTATAGTTCAGAGGTAGAATGTTCCTGGGTTCAATCCCCAGTACCTAAATAAATTAATTAAATAAAGTAAAAAGGGTTGGGAGTGCCATCCCTAGCAAACACACACACACACACACACACCACAGTGTCTTAGCCCCAAGCAATAGCTAAAACTTTCCTTTTTTTAACTTATTTACTTTAACAGTGCCAATCATTTCCAGAAGTGTTAGTTTGTATATTCAAAAATGTTATCTTACTATATTAAGTTATATATAACATTTTTAGTAACACTAAGGTTTTTTTTTTCCAGTAGAAACATTTGTAATTTACACTTTGGCTGTTGTAGAATTATATTTTGGTAAAAATTCTTAGGAATTGTGTTTGCTATGTTTATTAATACAAATAAAAATTTTGTGGTTCTAGAAATTTGGATTTTTGTAATTTGATGGAGTGTCATCGGTAGTAACCATTTCTAGAAATGAAAGCTGATAGTTTCTTACAAGTTGTCATTAGCACATGAATGTCCTCATATGTAGACAGCTGAGAGTTTGGGGTGTAGGTAATAAAGGAGAAATGGGCCTGAAAAACATATAAGCACTCTGGTGTTGATGTTACATATAGTTTGTTTCTCTGTTCTTTCAGACCGGTCGAATTGACAAATCCTACCCTACGGTATGCGGCCACACAGGACCAGTGCTGGACATAGACTGGTGCCCACACAACGACCAGGTCATTGCCAGCGGCTCAGAGGACTGCACGGTTATGGTAAGCGCCCAGAGTACTGCATAACAGCAGCCGCTGCGACTCCGCCTACTGCTTTCAAAAGAGAGTGCGTGTGGAGGGCAACGATACAGAATGTTATAGCAGTTTTGACTGTCCATTGGATTTTTCAAATACTTATTTACATTAAAGCTTAACTACAGAGAAGCCTTTTACGAGCCCTGATATCAACAGGCTGTACTGAATCGTCTTTGTTTTTCTTTTGTGTGAACGTCTACGTGCCCGTGCCTTTGACAGTTGATATCTGTACTGTGGGAAGGTGTTAGGGAAGGTTAGATGACTTCCTGATGTTTCTGTCAGGCCCACTTGACTGCAAGACTTCCCCCTCCCCCCTCCAGAGAAGGAGAGGAAAGCGGATGGCACACACGGTGAGTTACACTGCAGTAAGATGCCAAAGGTTATGCAGATAAAATAAGTATCGAGAGAGTTCTAGGCAGTGTTCATTTCCAAGCTGATGTCAGAAAGGAAGGTGTTTTCTGTCTAGTGGACCCCACTTAAAGTCTTTTTCATGAAGATATACAAACAAAAAACTTGAAAGTTCTTTACATACCCTCATTGAGATTCCAGAAATAGGTTATGTATGAAGCCAGACGTGGGGTTGGTTTTTGTTGTTGAGATACTTCCCTGGGCTGGCCTTGACCTCCGGGCTCAAGCAGTCAGTCCTCTTGCCTCAGCCTCTCAAGTAGCTGGGACTACAGGTGCATCTACGCGCCTGGCTCCTGGGCGCCAGTTGCTGTAAAGCTTCTTGTTCTTGATTATGATGTTTAGCCTTAAAATATGATTATCAATTTGGATCAGTTTTTCATACCCCAAGAATGTTAAAAATCTTAGTCATAAGCTCAGTGGAAGTATTGCTGCTCCTGAAGTAAGCGAAGCTCGCCCCTGAGGGATCTGCAGCAAGTCTCACACATCTCATAGATGGACAGCCGCGCTTACTAGGATTTTCTTCTCTGTAGTCTGTGGACTAGAACATTGTTTGGAATGCTTTATTAGTTAAAGTTATTTTACATAAACAAATTAATTCCTGAGCTGTGTTGTTAAACATCTACCCACTTACACTCATGGGCTTTTGGCTGAGGATGACGCCTCCTGTAGCCTCCTGAAATTTTGGCAGCTAAAGCATATTAAAGAAATCCGCTGCTTAAAGGAATTGTTCTATGTGGTATGCCTTGCTAAAGTGATTATTTTAATGGCTGCAGACACAGTTTTTCTTATGGAAAGGAACATCATTTAGACCTGATGCCAGAATCTTCAACTGAGAGTCTTAACTGGTTTGATCATCTTTTTCATTGTCTTCAGCCTTTCTGGTCATGTTACCCTTTAAAAAAAAAAACAATTTTTATATTATAGAACACACAGAAAAAACATGTCAAAGAGTTAAATGAGTTAAGCGACATGGTAAACCAAATGGGCTGAGTGATTTCTTTCACAGTGAACATCCTGTAACTACTTTCCATGTCAAAACTGCCTCATGCGCCCTGCGCCCTGGCAGCCCCTCCCATCTGGAGTGGCTGCGGATTCACTCTGGGTCTGCAGTGGTCACATTCAAGCTCTGTCTCCTGGGCTCTTGCTGGTGTCAGGGTCTTCCATCAGGAGGTACATGATGTGCGGTTTATTTGTGCAACTATTGATGTGGAGATCCAGTAATTCATGGGGGGTTGTCACAAAATGGTAATATTACGTTCTTCTATTTTGTTTTCAGTTTTTAGCTGATGAAACTTTTATAAGATGATGTTTCCTCTTGCTTACTATTTTATTTAGTTGCTTGGTGTTACAATTCATGTAGGAAAGCAGGATAAACGCTTCTTTCATTTACCCGATTTCCAAGATAAGGAATTTGTTATCTATCATTCTGAAGGTGAATTAGTATTTTTTCCCTTTTATTTTACTTTGAACTCATAGATTTGAACATATTTAATGGACTGCAGTCCATTATATATCTCAAAGCTCAAGGCTAGCCGGGTGTGGTGGCGCACGCTTGTAATCCCAGTACTTGGGAGGCTGAGACAGGAGGATCCGGGTTCGCAGCCAGCCTCAGCTACTTAGTGAGGCCCTCTGCAACTTAGTGAGACCCTGTTTCCAAATAAAGAATAAAAAATAGGGCTGAGGGTGGAGCTCGGAGGTAGAGTGCCCCTGGGTTCAATCCCCAGTTCTGGAAGAAAAAAAAAGCTCGAGGCTGAGATTGCCCTGTGTTTGCCAGTGAAGACCTTGTCAAGACTTCGGAGTCCTTTTGACATGACCTTGTAGTCTTTGGTGTTCCAGGCTTACCTTGGGCATCTCTGCCCACACCTGGAACCTCTGTTTCTTTCAGAAGCCCTGCAAATGGCGTTTCTGGAGCGCCGTCTGAGTGCTGAGGGTAATGGTCATTACCATGGTCATCAGTGTTCTTGATGCCCAAGTGCAGCGCGAGAGAGTGCTGTTCAGTCAGAATGCCTGCCATCGCGGTGTCCCGTTCACTTGAGGACTGGAGAGGGCTTGCCCAGCCTCTTTACTGGCACCTCCGTCTCCTTCCTTCCTTCCACATGGAGAGCCTGGGGTGTATCTCATTTGCTTTATCACATTACACATACGATGGTCTTAGGGTGAAAATGCTAATACCACACTACTTATGATTACTGAAAATAGCTTTAAAAAAGCCAAATAACAGCTGGGCGTGGTGGCGCACAGCTGTCATCCTAGTACTTGGGAGGCAAAGACAGGAGGATCACAGGTTTGCGGCCAGCCTCAGCTACATAGTGAGGCCCTCCGCAACTTAGTGAGACCCTGTTTCAAAATAAAGAATAAAAAATAGGGCTGGGGTTGGAGCCTGGAGGTAGAATGCCCCTGGGCTCAATCCCCAGTACCACACACACACAAAAAGCACCAAATAACTCTTAAACCCATTCTCCCCCCGCCCTTCTCGGCATAGGGGTACTGAGGATTGAACCCAGGGGCATTCTACCTCCGAGCTATACCCCTAGCCCTTTTTATTTTGAAACAGGGTCTTGCTAAGTTGCTGAGGCTGGCCTCTAACCTGCAATCCTCCTGTCTCATCCTCCCAAGTACTAGGATTACAGGTGTGTGCCACCATGCCTGGCTGCTCTGCATTTTTATGGAGACACTTGGGAAAATCTGAAAAACGTGCTGCCACTAAGACCAGCGTCTTCCCAGAATCTTCTCATGCTGCCCCTTTATTGGAATTGCTGGAGTGAACATTTTACAAATTAACAAATGCTTTGGGACAACTTTCAGTTTTTTTAAACTCTTAAGTGTGGAACTGATATTTAAATTACTCTTTAATCACTTAATGTCCCCCAAAATCATATGTTATTATTGGGATAATTAAAGCTTTTATAGCTTAACAGCCGAAATGAAATTTTAAAGAAATAGACCGGATGTGATGGTGTATACCTGTAATGCCAGTACTTGGGAGACTGAGGCAGGAGGATTGCAGGTTTGAGGCCAGCCTCAGCAACTTAGCTAGACCCTGTTTCAAAATAAAAAATAAAATAGCTGCGCATGAATGTTACTGTCAACTTGATTTTCATTGTGATATGAGACTATAATACACAAAAAAATAAAATAAAATAGGGCTGGGGGTGAAGCTCAGAGGTAGAACACAACTGGGTTAAATTCCCAGTACCACCAAAAAAAAAAAGAAATATTTGATCTTCTCCTATCCTGTTTCTTAACACCTCGTTTTCCACTTCGCGTTCCTGAAGGTAAATGAACCTCGTACAATAGATTGAATGAATGGTTTCAAACAGCACCCCACCCTTTGTTTTTAACAGAAAAGCTCTTGGTAAGCTGGGCATGGTGGCGCATGCTTGTAATCCCAGTACTTGGGAGACTGAGACAGGAGGATCGCAGGTTGGAGGACAGCCTCAGCAAGTAGTGAGACTGTCATCAACCTAGTGAGAACCTGTTTCAAAATAAGAATAAAAAAACAGGGCTGGGGGTGTAGCTCGGTGGTAGAGTGCCCCTGGGTTCAATCCCCAGAACCACCAAAAAAAGGAGAAAAGCTCTGGGTAGTTTCTCAAGTGTAGGTTATTGGTAGTAGCTCGTGAGCTACAAATAGTAGGTATATAACAGGGCCTTGTTGCAGTTGAGAAAGGACACCGTGAGGAGCTGGCGACAGGAGTCCTGAGCACACGCGGGCCGCTCAGCACACTTACGAATAGTCGCCTGCACACAAGATGGCGGTACAAGAGTGCTGCCTACGTGGTCACGGGGACGCTGCTGTCGCTGTATAGTGAAGTGATTTTTATAGTGAGTTTTGATGTATAGCTATAGTAGATTCCTAGCAGTAATATCACCTTTAACACATTTGGAAGAAAAGTACAGGAGAACCAGTTTAACAAATGAACTGTGAAAGGATAAAATTTGTTTTAAAAGCTGCCTTCT
This sequence comes from Glis glis, assembly GCA_004027185.1. Classification (NCBI taxonomy): domain Eukaryota; kingdom Metazoa; phylum Chordata; class Mammalia; order Rodentia; family Gliridae; genus Glis; species Glis glis. The sequence continues at coordinate 48,072 of PVJS01008356.1, read as the reverse complement.
GAGTTGTCTATAGCATCGAGTCTATTAAATCCCAGGTTTTTAGGCATCGATTTGTTAATTTTGTGAGCATTGAGTCGGCGACGGTGTTACTACTTTGCTGTTTTTGGAGGGGGAAGGCCAAGCTTAATGGACACTGGTCCATCTTTTTAAAAGTGGCATTTGAATTACATTTGGCAGAGTTTACCTTTTATGTACTACATTGTAAAGCAATTTTTGGGGGGACAATTGGGGATTGAGCCGAGGGGCATGCTACCTCTGAGCTACATCCCTGGCCCATTTTAAGAATTTTTTATTTTGAAACAGGGTCCTGCTAAGTTGCTGAGGGTTACACTAAGCTCTCGAGGGTTGCCTCAAGGCGGCGATCTTCCTGTCTCAGCCTGCCAAGTACTGGGTAATAGGCATGTGCCACTGTACTGGGCCTGAAGCAGTGTTTAGTGTCCGAAAATTATGTAAGCCCTTCTCTTAGAAACTACACTTTACTTCTAAGTTCCCCAAGTTTTTGGTACTATGAGTTCTTTTCTTCAACAATGTCTTTGTAGAGAGTTTTTGAGATCGTGGCTTCTAAGTATTTTACTTAAAAATGATAATACTTTAAATAATACAAAGAGCAGCCAAGTTAAATTTAGTGAATTTTGTTGACGACTATTATCTGCAGGATAGTAATCAAACACAAATGCAAAAAAAAAAAGAGGCTAATTCAGACAATGGGATTGTGTAATTGTTTTTTCCAGAGCCTGGGAAATGGAAAGATCTTGCTAATCATGAGTTTTGACTGTCTCTGTATGTCTTAAGTGGTCCCAAATTATTAAGTATAAATGAATACTTTCCCCTTTCTCCCAAACAAGTCTTCGTCTCCTATAAACCAACAGTCACCTCCCCATCTTGTTCATTTTGGCTTGTATCATAAGTCTTCCCAGTGATGTATGCCTTGCACTAGGAATGGGCGTGGCGCTGTGGCTCCTCTCGGGCGTTCTTCAGGGCTTCTTAGTACTTGCAGTTTGTACCGGTTGCATTTGGGTCACTTACCCGTGGGTATTATGGCCGTGGCACAGCAGAACCCAGTACCCTCAGTTCTCCATTTTCCCAAGCCCAGTGCTCCATTTGAAAGTACCCCAGTACTCGCACACTTCACCCATGGGGCTGACAGGTCGGCGGTCTCTGTAAGGGGTTGTGCTGCTCTACAGCTGCTACCAAATCTGTATCCCTCTTCCTGTCTGTTCAGATCATATATATCCCTTGCCAGGTGCAGTGGTATGTACTTGAATCTTAGTACTTGAGAGGTTGAGACAGGAGGATCACAGGTTCGAGGCCAGCCCCAGCAATTTAGTGAGACCCTGTTTCTTTTCTTTTTTTGTGTGTGGTACTGGGGATTGAACCCAGGGGCATTCTGCCTCTGAGCTACACCCCTAGCCTTATTTGTTATTCTTTATTTTGAAACAGGGTCTTACTAAGTTGCAGAGGGCCTCACTGAGTAGCTGAGGCTGGCCCCGAACCTGTGATCCTCCTGTCTCAGCCTCCCAAGTACTGGGATTACATGACACCCAGCTAGAGAGACCCTGTTTCAAAATAAAATAGGCTGGGAGTATAGCTTGGAAATAGAATGCCCCTGAGTCGAAGCCCTGGCACCACAATAAAATAAATAAGTAAATAAATAAGCAAGCAAGCAAGCTGGGTGTGGTGTTGCACACCTGTAATCCCAGTACTTGGGAGACTGAGGCAGGACGATTGCAGGTTCGAAGCCAGCCTCAGCAACTTAGTGATGCTCTCAGGAACTTAGTGAGACCCTGTTTCCAAATAAAAAATAAAAATAGGGCTGCAGGTATAGCCTGGAGGTAGAAATCCTCTGGGTTCCATCCCCATTACAAGATCTAAAGGGCTGGGGGTGTCGCTTGGAGGTTCCACGTCCTCTGGTTCCCCCACCCCAGATCATGGCGTCTCCATTTTCCCTGTGGAATTGGTTTGCTTAACTGTTGACACATAGCCTGTGTGGGAATAGCCCCTTCTATGGCTGTCGCCCTAGTGCCTAGTCCAGTAGCACGCTCTTGGTGGGTGATTCAAATGGGAAGGCAGGGTCTGGAAACACTCGTGTGTGCTTTACATTTGTGCTGTGTTTGAAAAATAAAACCATTAAGCTGATTGCGCTTCACCACTTGAGAAGCCGTTCGCCGTCCGCGCCCCTTCCTTGGTGTCGGGCTGGTCTTGGAGCTTCGCGTGTGGCAGCGAGGCCGCGGGGCCGTCGTCCGAGCGTGTGCTGGAGTTGTTTCCCCAGAACCTCCGTGGGTTTGCAGTGCGTGATTTGCTTTTTCATCTGGAAGTCCTTGAGACTGATTGTGTTTTTCTCCTTTCTTTCAAAACAAAACAAAGCATTGCTATAGTAACATGTTGTCCAAATAAAAACTTAAGAACACAGGACATTGTATGTGTCTTAAGGTAGGAGAGGTAGTAACTCGCATTCCTGCTGTGCTGCGCTGCCCGCTCTGGGCAGGGGAGAGGATGTGTGCGCCTGGTTCTCCCTACTCATCGCACGTTTTTAAGAAAGCTGGTTGCTATTAGCGTGCCGGTCCGTGGCTGCGGAGCAGAGAAACGCTCATGGGCCTGTGTGGAAATTGGATGTGTGTTCACTGTGCTAATCGGCCTGTGCGTAAGCCAGAGCTCTCACACGTATGTTATCTGGGATGTAAATTAGTATTATTCAGTTGAGAACAGTGATGAATTAATTGGAAGACAAAACTCATTCCAAGAAATCCTAATGTTCAGACCTAAAAATATATGTGGGGTCATGGTGGACATAGTAAGATCAGGAAGAGTCATCATGAGCATACACAGTAGAGTGAGTGTGTGTGTGTGTGTGTGTGTGTGTGTGTGTGTGTGTGTGTGTGTGGTGCTGGGGATTGAACCCAGGGGCATTCTGCCTCTGAGCTACATTCCCAGCCCTTTTTATTTTTTGTTTTGAAGCAGGGTCTCACTAGGTTGCTGCGAGTCTCGCTAAGTTACTGAGGCTGGTTTCAAACCTGCAATCCTTCTGTCTCAGCCTCCCAAGTACTGGGATTACAGTCGTGTGTGCCACCATGCCCAGCTTAGACCCTTCTTTTGCTAGGCATTGTTCCAAACCTTTATGTTCATGATTGTATTTAATCATTATAATAGGACGGTTAAAGCAGTAGTATGAGATAGTTTACAACTTAGGAAACAGGCCCAGAGAGTGGCAGTTTTATCAAAGGTCACTTAGTTGAAAAGGGAACCCGGTCTTCCCAGCTCCAGATCCTCCCCATTAGTGGTATTTCCTATTAGGCTAGTGCTATACTCGGTGTTTTAGCTCAGTTGACCCTTCCAACAACCCCTCTGTAAGTACAGCTTTCCCCAGTATCAGACAAGGAAATCGAGGCTCCCAGAAGTGAAACCCTTTCGATGCTAACATGGCCAATTAGTGTCCCAGCTCTGACAGCCGCCAGAATCTTGTGACGCCCAGGTCACATACTGCATACTGCTAGATACCTATCGAGTGATGCTTCTGCTCTTTGATGTTCCTGAGCTGCAGGAGGCAAGACCTTCCGTCCAGACCAGAGGCCATTACCCGAAGGCAGCGGGCAGGCCTAGGAGGGGCAGAGGGCCTGTAATGACAGCAGCCGGCGGCCGTGTGCGCTTAGTGTGGAGAGACTTGCGGCTTTCCCACAGTCCCCAGTGGGGAGCAGCGCCTTCACCAGCAGCCCAGAGCTCAGCTCTTTTCATTGTGTTTCGCAGCCTTTCCCAAGTCCCTGCGCCTCTGTCCCTGTGGCACTGTTTAGATGCTGGACCCCCTTTCTAGAAAATCGCTTTGCGCATCTGTGCTGTTTATTCTGAAGCTGGGTACTTGATCTCCTCCTTCCCTCCTTCTTCCCTTTCATTTAACTCCTCTGCATTCTTGGAGGTCGGCTCCTCGGGAACCTTCCTGAAGGACCAAGCGTGGTCAGCAAGAAGGCAACTGGTGCCGCGTGGTCTCCATTCAGCACTCTGCCTACGCTGTCCCGGCCTTGGTTACACTGTGGTCTGCTGAGTAACACGAGAATAACAATAGCCTGGGGCTGCCGAATGTCTGCCCTAAGCTGTGCGTTATTCTAAATGTGTCAGATTCATGTTACCAATTAGTCTTCCTCTTACCCCACCGAGGGCAAGCTCATTATTATCTCCATTTTTTAGATGAGGAAACTTAAGGCCCAGAAAGGTCGGGTGAACGTTCCCAAGGTCACACCGCTGAGATGTGGCTGGATCAGGATTCGCACCATCCGTCTGGCTCAAGCCCATTTGAACCATGGCTGTGTTCTTTGTCTACGCTTTGGAAGCGCTGTCCTATGCCAGGCTCTCTTTCAAGGGTGTTATTAACTCCACCTATGAGGGCTGTAATTCTAGCAGGTGTAGGGACTGATGTTTCAGTTATGTTGTTTGCCCAGGACCATCACAAAAAGCAGCCCCAGGCAGGATTTGAACCAGGGTTCACCTAGCTCCGAGCCTGCCCTCTAACCTCCACGACACACCACTTGTATTTGCTCTTCGCTTTCCGGTCTGATCGCAGCCTCTGCTTCCTCTTAGACCACTCACTCCCGGAGGAGGGCCTGCCTTTAGTCAGCCGGTACCAGACCTGCTTTACTGTGGCTGCTCAGTACATGTGTTACACCAACGTGTGACCGAGGTAGTAAAATGCGCTAGGTGCCTGTATTAAATGCATAAACCTAGTTGAAGGAACCATTAAGTCTGCTGAAAGTGAGATAAAAAGGAACAGTTTCTTCACTTAAAAAATTATGTAGTAATTGTTTCACTCCAAAATTTCCTCTCAGGCAAGAGATGGATAAAGAAGCTAGAGAAAGGAAAAGATGAAGTCCTGTTATGAGCTCTTCTTCTGCCCTCGTATTTAAGGATGGAAATGTTGATTATACCAAAACCTCCCATCACTTCACTCCTCGTTACGGGTGTAGAAAACGAACTGCTTACTGGGCAGAGGTTTTGCAGTCCGTGGTTAGGGCGCCACCTGCAGATGGCGGGCGGCATCACCGCTCAGTCCTAAGCGTGGCTCATGTTCTTGCAAAATGCATTTCCCGTCGCGTCACTAAAGTCCCATTTCCTAATTGTTTCTCTAGCGACTTCGTGCTTTGATCAAATCAGTAGCCACTGTTTTCTGCCTATTCTGTTCAAACGTTTAAAAACTATTTTGTATTAAAATAACCAAGGTCAATTTGTAGCTGTGTGGCTAATCATAACCCATTGAATAAAAATAACACGTGTCAGGAGGAGCGAAGCGCGCCACGCCGTGCGGGGAGGGAAGCGTTGCGCACTCTCCCAGCAAGAGAGTGAGGGGAGAGGCGGGGGAGAGCCAGGGCCGGTACCTTTTGCCTTCTGTGCCTACTCACATCTGCTTGCTTCAGCTTTGTGGCATGACGGGGCTCCTGGGGCAGTCGGGATGTCTCGGCGTGGGCCCTCAAAAGGCAGGTTCATTTTGCGCGACTTGCACAGGGCTTACATTGAGCTTGGGTAGAATTTAGCTGTAACAACACGAATCACTCGACTCGCTTTTCAGGACGGCAAACTGCTCTCGTTTTTTTGCAGGCAGCAGAACTGAGCTGAACCTTAAACGTTCATCTAACCCAGAGCTCTGCCTCCACTGAGCGACTGAAAACAGACAGTCGTTGTCTCCTTAACCGTCCCCACAAAGGGGAACTTCGTTTCTCAGTTGCTCCACTCTTGAGTGTGATTTTCACTGGCAAGTTCTGGTTTTTTCATGAGCTAGTTTTTAAAAATGCTTGTGATAGTAAATTTACTATTTTAATCTTCGTATGTAAGAAGATAATTATTTTAAACTTCAGCCTTTCCAAAAACTAACATATTATTTAATAACCGTTCTTTCAGGGTTTTTGGTGCCACATGGCTTACCTGTAATTCAGTCCTTCTCTTCTTCTTGTTCTTTTTTTTTGGTACTAGGGATTGAACCCAGGGACATTCTACCTCCAAGCTATACCCTATCCCCTTTTTTATCTTTTATTTTATTTATTTATTTATTTATTTATTTATTTATTTATTTTTGCGGTACTGGGGATTGAACCCAGAGGGGTTCTACCTCCGAACTACACCCCCGGCCCTATTTTTTATACTTTATTTGAAACCGGGTCTCACGAACTTGCGGAGGGCCTCACTAAGTAGAGTATCTTTTATTTTGAAACAGGGCCTCACTAACTTGCTGAGGCTGGCCTCACACCTACGACCCTCCTGTCTCAGCCTCCCAAGTACTGGGATTACAGGCATGCACCCACTGCACCCGGCCCCTTCTCCTCCTCTTAAGAGGGTGTTTCTGCTGCTTAACCCTTAAATCCTTGCTTTTCAGTTTCCAACATTGTCGTGTTTCTGTCACTTTAAGACTTTCCCTATCCCCTCCTCACCTGCTGCCCAGACAGGTCCCCGTTTAGGAAATGGCGAGTCTTCCACATGTCTTCACTCGCCAAGAGAATTTAAAAAAATAGCTTTATGGAGATATATATCACACAGAATTCACCCACTTAAAACGCACAATTCAACGATTTTTAGGATATTCACAGATATGTACAACCATCACCATAGACAAGTTTCATCATCTCAAAAAGAAACCCTATATCCTTTAGCTACACCTCTCTCCCCTGCTCCCCAACACTGATCTACTTTGTCTCCTCCTTGTTCCCTGTTCCAGACATTTTACATACATGGAGTCCTCCATAGCGGGCCTTAGAGTCTGACTTCTTCCACTACGCATGTTTTCAGGGTTCATGCACGTTGTAGCATTTATCAGTGCCCTGTTCATTGTGGCCGAATAATGATCCCTGTGTGAGCGCGTCGCCTTTTATTTAGCCATTTGGCAGTAGATGGACATTTGGGCTGTTTCTGCCTTGTGATGTTTATGACAGTGCTGCTGTGAGCACTCTGGTGCAGCTTTTTGTGTGAACATCTTTTCATTCTCTGGGGTCTGTCCCTAGGACTAGAATGGCTGGGTCTTACGATAGCTCCGCGTGTGATCATTGCAGGGAGCGCCACGCTGTTTCCCCACTTGACATCCCACTCTGGGCCATACCCCCAGACCCCCGCCCCTTTTGCGGTACTGGGGATTGAACCCAGGGGCATTTTACCTCTGAGCTACACCCCCAGCCCTATTTTTTATTCTTTTATTTTGAAACAGGGTCTCACTAAGTTGCGGAGGGCCTCACTAAGTAGCTGAGGCTGGCCGCGAACCCGGATCCTCCAGTCTCAGCCTCCCAAGTACTGGGGTTACAAGTGTGCGCCACCACGCCCGGCTTCCCCAGCCCCTTTTGATGTTTGTTTATTTATTTAATTTTAGAGGTAGAATGTCCCTGGGTTCAGTCCCCAGGAAAAAAAACACACACACACACACACACACACACACACACACACACACACACACGTGTGTGTGTGTGCGCAAGTGCTTCTTTTTATGAGTGCTTCAGTTTTCTTTTAGAATTTCGCATACATCTTACTGGGGAACTTGGTTTTTTTTTAATCATTTTATTTGTTTTTTGCTGTGCTGGGGATCAGACCCAGGCCTCTGCGTGCTCAGGCAGGTGCTCTACCACTCAGCTACAGCCCAGTCTCCCCTACCAGACAGTTCTGAATGTAACGAGTTTAAAATAAAATCCCAACTAATATTTTAAAAGATGAGAGGTCACATGTTTAGTCCTTATTGATATTTCATTTTTAATATTATACTGTATTTTAAAAACAACTCTATACAGTTGTTTCATAATGAACTGTGAAATGCCTTTCATCCAAATACCATTGAGCGTTCTAATTAGGCAGAACAAGTCTTCAAACCGGATGGTCACCGTAGACACAACAGTGAAAGGTGTTGGTTTCACATGGCTTGTCTTCCTTCCTTTCCAACAGGTATGGCAGATCCCAGAAAATGGCCTCACGCTCTCCCTGACTGAACCTGTGGTGATCTTAGAAGGCCACTCCAAGCGAGTCGGCATCGTGGCCTGGCACCCGACAGCCCGCAACGTGCTGCTCAGTGCAGGTAGGAGCCCGCGGCCCGCCCCGCCCCCTGGCCGCGCTTTTTGCCGAGGGAGCAACAGGTACATTTTGTGTGCTGTTCAGTTTGAAGCAGAGCATTAGGAATCCATGGTGAGGTGTGCACGGCCATAAGTTACTTACATGCGGAGCTGGTTTGTGCACTGGACACACAGCCTGCCTTTCGCACCTAGCGGTACACTGTGAGCTGCTTTTTTTTTTTTTTTTGGTGGTACTGGGGATGGAACTCAGGGGCCTTCTACCTCCAGGCTATACCCCCGTCTGTTGTATTTTTTATTTGGATACAGGGTCACGCTAAGTTGCTGAGAGCCTCACTGATTTGCAGAGGCTGACTTCAAACTTGCAATCCTCCTGTCTCAGCCTCCCAAGTACTGGGATTATAGGCATGTGCCACCACGCCCGGCTCAATGTGATCTTTTTCATGTGCCACTAAATGTCCTCCCTACAATGTTTTAAATGACTCCATAGCTCCATTGTCTGGCTATACCTCAATTTATGTAATCAGTCCCCTATTTCTGGACATTGATATTTCTGATTTTTTACTGTTGGACAGTACTGTAGTGAACCCCATGTTTCGATCTAAGTATGCTTGTTGGTTTCTCATGTGAGTGTTTTCCAAGTTTATCTTACCCAAATCTTTTCCTCTCTACAAAATTTGAGATTTTATTTTCTTTTATAAAAGCAATACCAAAGCCAGGCGTGGTGGCGCACACTTGTAATCCCAATACTTGGGAGGCGGAGACCGGAGGATCCGGGTTTGCAGCCAGCCTCAGCTACTTAGTGAGGCCCTCCGCAACTTCGTGAGACCCGGTTTCAAAATAAAAGTATAAAAAAATAGGGCCGGGGGCGTAGCGCGGAGGTAGAACGCTGCTGCGTTCAATCCCCGGTACCGCAAAAAAAAAAAAAAAAAAGGGCCGGGGGTGTAGCTCGGAAGTAGAACGCCCCTGGGTTCAATCCCCGGTACCGCAAAAAAAAAAAAAAAAAAGCAATACCAAAGACACTAGGGAGCTTTGGAGTTGATGTAAATGTTCTATGTCTTTTTTTGTTTGTGTTTTGTTTTGTTTTGTGCTGGAGCTTGAACTCAGGGGCATTCTATCTCTGACACCCTTAGCCCTTTTTATTTTCTATTTTGTAGTGGTCTCACTAGGTTGCTGAAGCTGGCCTTGAACCTGTGGTCCTACTGTTTCAGCCTCCCAAGTACTGGGATTACAGGCGTGTGCCACCATGCCCAGCATGTTCTATATCTTAACTGTGGTGGGGGCTATATGGTTATATACATTTGCCCAAACTATCCTAAGTATGCTTAAATAGGTGCATTGTATTGTATGTAAATTATACCTTAATAATACTGGTGTAATTTTAAAAGGCAGTATTGATGTTAGTGGCAGAATTTTTAAAGATATTTCCCCTTACCAGTAAAACAGAGAGGGACAGATTAGTTTTTTAACTGGTAATACAGGATACTTATGATTTATGGTGAGTTAAGTACATTTAATGCCAGATACCTACTGAAACCAAGGACTACTTTTCAAAAAGATACTGTATAGCATGCTGTTTTTATTTAATTAAATTTATTTATTTACTTATTTATTTTGGTGCTGGGGATTGAACCCAGGGGCATTTCTACCTCTGAGCTATACCCCCAGCCCTATTTTATTTTTTAGTTTGAATCAGGGTCTCACTAAGTTGCAGAGGGCCTCACTAAGTTACTGAGGCTGGCCTTGAACCTGCGATCCTCTTGTCTCAGCCTCCCAAGTCCTGGGATTATAGGCATGCGCCACCATGCCTGGCTAGGATGCTGTTGCCTGTACTTGGGAACCTTTGCAGTCATCTATCTAGAACCTTAGTCTGATAAGAGGAAAGGGTTCTGGAGGTGGAATTCCATGATGGGAAATTTCCTGCTGCCCTTCTCATCTAGGCCACATGCAGGGAGTCATCAGCAGACCGCCCCCTTCCTTTCCAAGTGAAGGAGAGTGGCTGAATTCCTGCTCTGCATATTTTAAGACTCTGTGACCATCTGCCCTGGCTGGAGTCGCCTGTTGGCCTATGAGGAGCGAGGCAGAGGCAGGGTCAGCTCTCCATCCCAGAGTTTAGCCTTTTATATTGTTATGACTTTTTTCTTAAATTTTCTCCTTCTCTCCCTTGGGTAACTTAGGTATCATAGGTTGTAGTGGCTAGTTTTATCTAAAGCAGTTATAAAATTGCTTTTTTGAGAAGAATTCACCTGTAGGGTACTGTTCACCTTATTTCTATTTATCATGAACTAAGGTCCTGGAAGCAGTACATGAAGCTTCTCTTTAAGGGGCCTTGGGGCTTGGGGCAGACCCTTGAAGGAAGGAAGGAAGGAAGGAAGGAAGGAAGGAAGGAAGGAAGGAAGGAAGGGAGGGTGATGTTGATGAGCCGAGGGCTTGTGAGCCTCTTTGGGGATCAGCCTCTCACCACCAGCCGGCCACTCTCGGCCTAGATAGAGATCTGTCGTGAGCAGACAAGCCAGACCTTGCGTTTCCTCCCGTTAATACCGTGCTTTCCTGTACCAAGACCGTGCCTCATGGCATTGCTGATTTGAATAACCTGCCGTCCACAGTGCCTTTGGAAAAGAAGCAAGCTGTGTCCGTTCCGAAGCTTGTTTTACTAGAGAAGGAAACTTGAAATTACTGAGTCCACCAGTCCAGTTAACTCTAAAAAATGGGATTCTATTTGTGAGTGTGTGGTACTAGGAATTGGACCCAGGGGCATTAAACCTCTGAGCTGTACCCCAGCCCATTTTTATTTTATTTTGAAACAGGGTCTCACTAAGTTGCGGAGGATCTCACTGAATTGCTGAGGCTGGTCTCAAACCCGCGATCCTCCTGTCTTAGGCTTCCAAGTACAAGGATTACAGGCGTGCACCACAGGCCTGGCTGCGGGATTCTACCTCGATGTGGTTCTTTGTGTTTGTTTGGTTGTTCCATCTGAACCCAAAATTAAGAAGCTGTGTTTTTCCTTTAATGATTTCCTTTTATACAGATTTTCTTTTTCCTTTGTCTCTTGAGTTTTTAACCCCCCAGTAAGTAGCGCCCCTTGCCATCAGCGCCTTCATTCCTCACATTTACATTTGTCCTTGCGGCATTTATAGTTTTCTTGGATCTGTTGTTACACAGGCGGTTCTTTTTTTCTGGGGGGGTTACTGAGGATTGAACCCAGAGACATTCTATCTTCGAGCTACACCCCAACCTTTTTTATTTTATTTTATTTATTTTTTTATACAGGGCCTTGCTAAGTTGCCGAAGCTGGCCTCAAACCTGCAATCCTCCTGCCTCAGCCTCCCAAGTACTGGCTTACGGGCGTGCACCCCCGCGCCCGCTCGCACAGGCGTTTCTCATCTGCGAGGGGCTTGGTTTTGCTCGTTTCAGGCTGTGATAATGCCATCATCATCTGGAACGTGGGGACAGGCGAGGCCCTCATCACCTTGGACGACATGCATTCCGACATGATCTACAACGTGAGCTGGAACCGGAACGGCAGTCTGATCTGCACGGCCTCCAAGGACAAGAAAGTGAGAGTGATCGACCCCAGGAAGCAGGAGATCGTGGCTGTGAGTCTCTCAGAAGCGCTGTATGGAGCCGGGCGTGGTGGCGCACGCTTGTAATCCCAGTACTTTGGGAGGCGGAGACCGGAGGATCCCGGTTCGCGGCCAGCCTCAGCTCTCTCTCTCTCTCTCTCTCTCTCCCTGTCTCTGTCTCTCTCTCTACTTAGTGAGGCCCTCCGCAACTTCGTGAGACCCGGTTTCAAAATAAAGCATAAAAAATAGGGCCGGGGGTGTAGCGCGGAGGTAGAACGCCCCTGCGTTCAATCCCCGGTACCGCAAAAAAAAAAAAAAAAAAAAAGAAGCGCTGTATGACTGAACTGCAGCCTTTAAGGACGTGGGCACTTGCCCTGTGAAGGAGGCAGGCTGTGCAGGCTTCCCACCGCCCCGTCACACTTCTGCAGAGGCGTATGTTTCCAGCCTTTCCTCAACTTTTCCCTCATTTGGTGGCCATTTTTTCAGAAGAAACAGTTATCAGTTCACTAGCGTCCTTAAGAATTTCCAGGTGTGGGTCAGCGAATCGAGACTGCGCTGGTCCTGGGGCTCGGTGCTGGCTGCGGATGAGTCGGTCCCCGCCCTGTTCCAGGAAGTTGTGAGAGCGCCTTGCGGAGCCGGAGCAGGTCCTCTCAGCTTGGCATCTTAGTTCCTGCCACCCAGACTGGGCCGCAGCAAAGCACACCATGCAATGAAAGATGGACGCTGGGTCTCTGTAGTCAGGGTTGAAACTACAGATGTGGAATCCAAGAATGTCCCACTAAGCTCACTCCCATGCCCTTGCTGAGATGCTGTTGGTCTTTGGCAGCACTGTTTCCAAAGGGGTATAGGACAATTGAGCCTAGTGCTAATCAAGACTCGGCCAGCTGTGCACAGTGTTTCTCCATCCAGAATCTTCCAAGGGTGGATACTAGTACGCGCCCATTAAATAAACCAGGTTAAGGAAGGGGTTAACTAGCTCAGACTCGTTTATCTCCCGCGGTACTGGTAGAAAGTATAGGTTATCTCCACCCCGCAGGTTGTGATCTTCTTAAGAACAAACACTCGGCAGTCCTTCGGTTTGTGTCGTCTGCCGTGCACTTGGGTTGGCAGCAGGATGCGGTGGGAGGAGCGAGGCCTTGGAGTCAATCCTGGTCTCTCGCTTGCTGACTAGCTGGGGACCTCGAACCGCTCGCTCAGTGTCGCTCAGTCTCCTCATGGGGGTGACCCTGAGCCCCCCTCAGGAGAATATGGGTGGCATGTAGGGGAGGCTGGTCGGTCTGGGTTTCCCCACCCGCCTCCCTTTCTTGGGGTTTGAATGTGTGTGATGTGCCTCTTTGTCCTCCAGGAGAAGGAGAAAGCACACGAAGGAGCACGGCCCATGAGAGCCATCTTCCTGGCGGACGGCAACGTCTTCACCACCGGGTTCAGCCGCATGAGCGAGCGGCAGCTGGCGCTCTGGAATCCGGTAGGGCCCTCCCATCCTTCCCTGCCTTCCCCTGAGCTTCCTCTGTCCAAGCGAGCTGTGGTTGTAAGCAGATTCTAGGGTTCCTGGTGTAGATCTCTAAACTCCTGCTTTCTTAAGTCGGATGTGAACTTCTCATCCTCTCTGGAGATACACTGATAAATGTATTTCAAAAATGCATTCTCAGTACTCCCAAGGACTCTATGTCGACTGTTTTTTTTTTTTTTTAATAGAATGGATAAGCTAGGTGTGTGAGTGCACACCTGAAATCCCAGTACTTGGGAGACTGAGAAAGGAGGATCGCAGGTTCAAGGCCAGCCTCAGCAACTTAGCGTAACCCTGTTTCAAAATAAAAAATAAAATAGGGCTGGGGATGTAGCTCAGAGGTAGAATGCTCCTGGGTTCAATCCCCAGTACCACAAAAAAGAAAAGAATAGGGGAGAACCAGGTGTGATGGTGTACCCCGTAATCTCAGTATTTGGGAGGCTGAGACAGGATCGCAGGTTTGAGGACAGCCTGGAGGACAGCCTTAGCAGCACAGTGGGACTCTTAGCAACCTAGCAAGACCCTGTTTCAAACAAAAAATAAAAAGGGCTGGGGGTGTAGCTCGGAGGTAGAACGCCGCTGGGTTCAGTCCCCAGTGCCACACGCACACACGCGGGTGAAGAATCCAGTGTTTTAAATTTGGGAAATACATTCTATACTTAGTATATTTCATAGACTGTAATCAAATGTCAAAATCAAAATAGTCATGCTTGAGAAAGTATTTATAACTGGCATAAATGGAAAAAATTTTCTAAACTTTAGATGATTTTTAAAAGCACATGTATATGTGTGTATATATATATTTGTTGTTTTTATTCTCTTTTGGTACTGGGGATTGAACCCACGGGCATTCTACTTCTGAGCTAAACGTTTACCCCAGCCCTATTTTATTTTGAAACAAGGTCTTGTTAAGTTGCCGAGACTGGCCTCAAACCTACGATCCTCCTGTCTCAGCCACCCAAGTACTGGGATTATAGGTGCGCACTACCATGCCCGGCTATATTTATTTTATAATAAGGAAGAAGAAAATAGTCACAGAAGAAAAGGGTTTTCGTTTTTGTCATGGATCACACTGATGTGTGTTAATTATGTTGTCAGATCAACATAATTTCAATGAGTTTGATCCCTACTGGTATTTACATGTATGAAAATTCTGTGCATTGTTTAAACTATATTATTCTAGGAAAATGGCTCATTTAATTGAAAAAGATATAATAAAGTTACAAAAATTTGTCTTTTTGTCTTTTAAAAATGTATACACAGAAGCTGGGCGTGGTGGCGCACGCTTGTAATCCCAGTACTTGGGAGGCGGAGACAGGAGGATCCGGGTTCGCGGCCAGCCTCAGCTACTTAGCGAGGCCCTCCACAACTTAGTGAGACCCTGTTTCAAAATAAAGAATAAAAAAATGTAAGGCTGGGGGGTGTAGCTCAGAGGTAGAATGCCCCTGGGTTCAATCCCCAGGACTACAAAAAAAAATTAAATAAATAAGTAAAAAAATAAATAAATAATAAAATAAGGCTGGAGGTTGTAGCTCAGAGATAGAATGCCCCTGGGTTCAATCCCTAGTACCACACACACACACACACACACACAAATGTATACACAGCTGGGGATGAAACTCAGTGGTAGAGCGCTTGCCTAGCATACAAAGCCCTGGGTTCCATCCCCAGCACTGCAAAAAATAAAAAATTAAATAAAAATGCAGACACAAGCCGGGTGTGGTGGCGCACGCCTGTAATCACAATACATGGGAGGCTGAGACAGGAGCATCACAGGTTGGAGGCCAACCTTAGCAATTTTGCCAGACTCTCAGCAACCAAGTGAGACCCTGTTTCAAAAAAAAGTATGTACATATCCATATACACATATGTATGTATTTTATTTTCAGAAAAATATGCAGGAACCAATTGCTCTTCATGAAATGGACACCAGCAATGGGGTGTTGCTGCCTTTCTATGACCCTGACACCAGTATCATTTACTTATGTGGAAAGGTAAACAGTAATTTTGATGTTTGATATTAAATTGAATCCTATAAGAGGAAAAGTTTATCCTCCAGAGGTTGAGAAGATGGACAATGTATTGTGTCCTTTGAATTTTTTAATCTGTGTGTGTGTGTACGTGTGTGCGAGTGTGTGTGCGTGTGTGCGCGCGCGTGTGCGTGTGTGTGTGTGTGTGCGTGTCTTCAGCTGAGATGAGGACACGTAATCGTGGTGTGTTCTGGGTCTGGAGACTGCGGTGTCTCACTTGTCAGTCCTGTGGTAACAGCCTGTCTTGTTGCGCACTCGTGACTGGAGCAGGGATTGGGCTGGGTGTTGGAAGAATGCAGTGGCATCTCCACACGGCATTCTAGTGAGGAAGAGAACACGCTCGCGAGCTCCGGGGCTGGAGCTCAGTGGACCCCCTCACCTGATGTGTCCTTGGGTTCCATTTCCTGCACGCACACGCACACGCACACGCACACGCACACACATGCACACATACACCATACTAGTATTTTGTTTTCCCCTAGTAGTGCTACATGATTGGTGGTTTTAGATCTGTCTGTATTGTTATCGGGG
This sequence comes from Glis glis, assembly GCA_004027185.1. Classification (NCBI taxonomy): domain Eukaryota; kingdom Metazoa; phylum Chordata; class Mammalia; order Rodentia; family Gliridae; genus Glis; species Glis glis. The sequence continues at coordinate 32,426 of PVJS01008356.1, read as the reverse complement.
ATGTGTAATCAGTCTGTCACACCTAATGCTGAAAACTATCAGCTAACCCTAGATCGGCACGTGTGTACTCAGTGCCGCGTGCCCTGCGTGTGTAAAGAGAAGAGTGCCGTGTGATATTGGCTTTTGAGGGCCTTGAAGGTTCTCTGGAGGGTTCTGGTTCCTGGGGTTCAGGTGCAGGGTCCTGGGCTTGAGTCTGGCCAGACTGAGGTTGCAGATGGTGGCGCATTTTCCCTCTGATCGCCACACTGGACTCAAAGCCCTTCCTTCCTCTGCTCGATGGCCTCAACCCAGCTAAGCCAGGGGGTGGGGGGCTTTCCCGTTATTGGTATTTCACTTGCGTAGGTGGCAAGCTCAGAATTTCTTATTCTTTCGTTGGTTGAATTCTCCTTAGAACTTTTTGTAGTTGAAATAAGTGAATGAGTAAAAACGGAGCTCTTGCTGCAGTCCCCTTGCGAGTGGCGTTTTTTCCGTAGTTGCTGGAGCATGATGCAGAACTGCTTTGCATTTTTTAGGTCAGTTAATTAGAATCTGAGATCTTGTCTGTTTCCTTGAAAGTTGCTTGACTGTTGATGTTAACAGCTGTTAAGTACACAGGCCGCACCGCTGCTGGCATCGACTGAATCAAAATAAACAAAACGAGCAGTTGCCAGATAGTGTTAATATGAGGTGGAAAATTATTTTGGGTATGCAGAAAATGAGTAGTATGTGTTTAGTTTTTTTCCATTCCGTTAGATCTTAAAATCACTGAAACAAATGGAAACTGAGAGAACTAAGAGCCTTGTTTGGGCATGATGCTGCCCAGCTCTCTACTTCTTCTTTCGTGGGTGTGGCTGTGCGCCCTCTCTCCCGGACAAGGCTGCTTCATTGTTTAGGTTGGTATAACTGTATTAATTATGCTTAGATTAACATATGCCTCAGGCTTTTGATCTCCAAAAAAATGACCATTCTAAGCAATGTAATTGTAGAATTTTATACATTGCAGTGAGCTAGTACTGCTTTCTGAAGTTAAAGGATACGCATGAAAACTGGTGTTTCTTAATTAGAGAATCTCACTTTTTCCCTGGGCCGTGAGCAAATCCTCACAGCAGCAGTCGCACTCTGGCGACTCTCACCTGTCGTTGGTGGTATTTGAAGTTAAGGTGCGACACAGCTGTTTGGCAGCGGCATTGGTTTTCGCCCTAACTCTGACCTGGCTTCTGGGCTCGGGAGTAAAGCGAGAGCCCTCAGGAGGAGGCAGAGGAGGCCAGAGACTGAGAAGCAGCAAGAAAGTCATCTGCAAGGAAAAGAAACTGATCTTTTAGGCAGGCCTCTTTATGGGGAAGAAAAGGCCAGCTTGGAAGCTCGGTTCCCATGAAGTCAGAGAGAAGAGAGACGCCCACGCAGACCAGAGGTCTCGGTTACCACTAAACACAGACTTGTCTCTGATTTCTTGTAGGGCGACAGCAGTATCCGCTATTTTGAGATCACGGATGAATCCCCCTATGTCCACTACCTCAACACGTTCAGCAGCAAGGAGCCTCAGAGAGGGATGGGGTACATGCCCAAGAGGGGGCTCGACGTTAACAAGTGTGAGATTGCCAGGTAAAGGACCGCCGCCCCGCGCTGCCCGGTGTCTGTGGTCCGTGCGGTATGGAGCAGTACCCCACAGCAGCTCTGTGCCCTCGTCTCTCTTCCCTTGTGTGGTGTGGAATTACTCGCTGTCTTGTTTCCTGCCCGTGCAACTGGAAGCCTCGCGGTCCAGCGGCAGAGCGGACATGCATTGACGCGGCTGAAGTCGGGAACCTTCCCCTGTGGGCTTTGAGCTGGGCAGGCAGGCGAGGGCCGGGCCCTGGGCTGGAAAGGGGAGGTTTTCCTGCTCTGTGCAGGGAACCAGGTTCTATACTGGATCGTGGCTCCTGCTGGTCCTAAACTAGAGAAGCCAAAGGTCCGTCAATGGGCTGTGAGGCTAGTTTGACTTAGGAAGTTCACCTGTGTTATATAATGTCGCTGCTGTCTACTACTAATGAATTTTAAGTTTATACGCTGCAAAGCTAGTGGGCTTCCCGGGATGCGGGCCTTTTCTCACCCCGGGCGACAAGAGGTACTCAGACTTAGAAGCCCCTGGCCATTTAAAAACAGCAGCACCGCACTGTCAGGTGTAGCTCATTCCACATGTCGGCATGACCCAGAGGTCATATGGACTTGAAAAAGCTTTGTGGATTCAATCCCCAGCACCAAAACATAAACACCAACGACAGAAATGTTTGCTGCTCTGGTCACATGATTAAAAATTGATATTTAGAGTCAGATACAGGGGTGTATGCCTGTAATCCCAGTACCTGGGAGGCTAAGACAGGAGGATCACAGGCTCATGGCTGGCCTCAGCAACTTAGTGAGGCCCTGTTTCAAAATAAAAAAAGTAGGGCTGGGGGTGAAGCTCAGAGATAGAATGCCCGTGGGTGGTTTAATCCCCAGTACTACCAAAAAAAATTGATATTTAAATCTTTAAAAGTAAACCCTTTTGCCAGGCGTGGTGGCACATGCTTATAATCCCAGTACTTGGGAAGCCGAGACAGGAGGATCGCAGGTTCGTGGCCAGCCTCAGCTACTTAGTGAGGCCCTCCGCAACTGAGCGAGACCCTGTTTCAAAATAAAGAATAAAAAATAAGGCTGGGAGTGTAGCTCAGAGGTAGAATGCCCCTGGGTTCAATCCCTAGTCGCAATAATAATAATAATAATAATAGTAATAAACGCTTTTTATATTAATCATTATTTTTAATAGCTGGAGTAATGAAAGAAAACTATCACTGATCATTTAAAATTGTGGTTTGATCCAAACTAATCAAAATATGGTTAAAATAGATGCAATCTGAACCTAAAATTATACCCAGTATTTAAGAATACATTTATTTTACTGTCATCAAAGTTGAAAAGACCATGAGCACGGTTGCTCAGGACGCCTCCTGTTTCTTGTTTGTTGAGCATTGATCACGTACCGGACGCCATGCTAAACATCCCTCGATACCCCTTGTGCTTCTCCTAACGACCCTGTGAGGAGGCCGTTATTTTTACCCATTTTATGGATGACAGTGAGGCTTGCGGCGGCCTCAGAGGCTTGGTGGTGGAGCGGAATCAGCCCAGCTCAGGCTTTTCACCACCGTGCTACCTGCGGAGATTTTATCACATCGCTCTTTGAGAATGGTTCCGGCTCGTCTGTGGCCCTTTCTGCTGAAGTTGTGTATGGCCAGGTTTGACTTGGGTTTTTAAAAGATGACCGTGGTTTTATAAGCGCTTTGCCCACTGGGCTGCACTCGGCTTTGGTTGCGCCTGCCGCGCTGACGCTCCTGCTGGATCCTCCTGCACGCCGGCCGTCCCCTGAATCCTCGACGTGGCTACCTTCTTGCCAAGAACTTCAGAAAGGACTCTGGATTAGTCCCCATCCTGGCTGGAAAGCTTGCCCTTTGAATACAAAATGGTTTCTGGTTTTGTTTGTTGTAAGATGTGAAAGAAAATGCTATCCCCTTTCCCCCCAGTTAGAAGCTTTTTGCCGTCCTCCATAGGATGCTACAGGTTGCTGTACGTTCCCACACTTTCCACATCTTGGATGATTTCAGATTTTACTTGATGTGGTTTATTTGGCTGCCAAAATCTTTTTTCCTAGGATTGTTTTCTTTTCCTTTTTAAAATCCCATTTATACTTAGTAAGTGTTCAGCCGCCTCGAGCTGGAAGAAGACTTAGCACACAGGCGTAGGCACTGTCCTGTCTGGTAACGTGGTAATTTGCACAAGTGAATCATTGTCGGTGTTACTGCTGTTTCTACTACAGTCCATCTGCCCCAGGTAATTGCAGGTTGTCACCATAAACCACAGACCTCTGCTCATGGCTCTCGTCTCCAATCTGCCATTGTCTGGCAGAGACACTCTCAGCCTTGGTTTTCTCACCTGTAAAATGGGAACACTAGGTTCCCGTTGCCAGGGCGGGTCACATGAGATGACGGTTCGGGACGTGCTTCATAGCGCAGATAGCATCGTAGGACAGTGCTTATTAGTCCTGTCACTCGCGTGCACAGTTCACTGTATGCACCTTTGTCTCTGTTCCCCTTTGAAGGTTCTTCAAGCTTCATGAGAGAAAGTGTGAGCCCATCATCATGACCGTTCCCAGGAAGGTGAGTGTCCCTTTCCTACGCGACCTTGTTTGTTTTTTTTTTTGTTTTTTTTTTTTTTTTTGCGGTACCGGAGATTGAACGCAGGGGCGTTCTACCTCCGCGCTACACCCCCGGCCCTATTTTTTATACTTTATTTTGAAACCGGGTCTCACGAAGTTGCGGAGGGCCTCACTAGGTAGAGAGAGAGAGAGAGACAGGGAGAGAGGGAGAGAGAGAGAGCTGAGGCTGGCCACGAACCCGGATCCTCCAGTCTCCGCCTCCCAAAGTACTGGGATTACAAGCGTGCGCCACCACGCCCGGCTTTGTTTTTGTTTTTTAATCGGGACTTGTCCTTCCTTACTGAAGCGTGTCCCAAAATGTCTCTTGTAGTCTGACCTTTTCCAGGATGACCTGTACCCTGACACAGCAGGGCCGGAAGCTGCGCTGGAGGCAGAAGAGTGGTTTGAGGGCAAGAACGCCGATCCGATCCTCATCTCCTTGAAGCACGGCTACATTCCAGGCAAAAACAGGGACCTCAAGGTGGTCAAGAAGAACATTCTGGACAGCAAGCCCACCGCAAACAAGAAGTGCGACCTGATCAGCGTCCCCAAGAAAACCTCAGACGCGGCCAGCGTGGTGAGCCCGGGATCGAGGGGAGTGCTCGGGTCTTGTCCTCTGGGAAGCCCCGTAAGGTCCAGGGCATTGCTGGAGACTGTCCCAACTGTGGACACGGGTTTCCAGTGAGTGACGACGTGTCCTGCACTTAGGAAAGCCCTGGGGCACTCAACGTGGTGCGTTTGTCGGCACACTGGGCTCCATCTCGGCCTGCACTGTCTCAGAGTGAGCAGGATCGCTGCAGGCTTTTCTTAACTGACTTGCCCCAAAGCCGTCTCCGACTTGGGTAGAAATGAAAGTCATGGAGCGCGGGGTCACGGGAGCCAGGGAGAGAAGGCCCTGGAAGGGGAAGTGGCGAGTGAGCAGGTGTTGCCGAGTAATCCGGCAGCGTGGAGCCAGCGACAGAGCCGGGGGAGGGATGGCCCATCCTGCCCCCTGAAGCCCTGTGGCCGCTGCCGCAGGAAATCAGGTCCTGGGAGGACAGGGGAGGAAGTGTGGGCCGTGGGCCAGAGTCCAGGGGCCAGAGGGAAAGAGGCGAAGCGCCTCGGAGGCGCTCGTGTCTGCTGTGACCGAGCAGCCAGCACTTTGGACTTTGGTGGCTGTGAAGTTTCCAAATGGCTCCAAGTGGGAGAGGCTCGGTCCTTTGTAGAAGGGTTAGACAGGCGAGGGATTCCCTCCCGAGACCTTCCTAGAGGATGAGAGAGCGCGGAGTTCTTCTGGAAGGAGCCCCCTTGCCCTGGAGGGACGGTTGGGGTGTAGAGCGGCCTTGGAGGATCCAGTCTTTGTTTTTGTTTTGTTTTTTGTGGTACAGGGAATTGAACCCAGAGGCATTCTACCTCTGAGATACACCCCCAGACCGATTTTATTTCTTATTTGGAAACAGGGTCTCACTAGGTTGCTGAGAGCCTCACTAAATTGCTGAAGCTGTCCTCGAACCTGTGATCCTCCTGTCTCAGCTTCCCAAGTACTAGGATTAGAACCCGGCTTAGATCCAGTGTTCTCCTATGGTTGGAGACCAGCGGCTCACTGTGTGCCGCCGGCTTGCTGTGGGGTTTCGGACGGCCAGTGGTGTTCTCATAAGGCCCAGTGCAGTGGGTTTTGGCTTCTCGTTCCAGTGTGGTGCCTGTGGCTTGCCATTTGCAAAGTATGAAATTGTATTTTAAGTCTTAGAGTCTGAATGTGTTGGAGTTCTGTTTACCGCTTTTTAGTCACTGCCTCCTTTTGTTTGATTTTTTAGCAAAATGAAGCCAAGTTGGATGAAATTTTAAAAGAGATCAAATCTATAAAAGATACAATCTGCAATCAAGATGAGCGTATTTCCAAGTTAGAACAGCAGATGGCGAAGATAGCAGCCTGAAGGCCCGCCCTCCGGACCGCGGGAGCCGGAGCTTGTGCTTGGTAGCTGGTTGTTGGCGTGGTCCCAGGGAGGGCGGCAGGGCGGCACTGCCATCGCGGCCTTGCATTGCAGATGTGTCAGCCAGCGACACGGGCCACATTCCAGTCAGGACTCAATTCGTCTCCCAAATTGCAAAAAAGAAAAGAAAAAAGAAAAAGCTGAGCTTTTTATCAGAAAGCCTTTTTGATGTTTTAAGTGTTATGTGACTTGTTGAACTCTTGAAGACAAGAGTGCTACTTTTAAAATCCCAGATACTCTGAATTTTAGAAAACAAACCAATTCTGATTCAGTGTCGTGCCCAAGTACCTTTTTTTTAATGAGTAGGGACCAATGCCACATTGCTTTTTATATTTCTTTCTTTTTTTAATGTTGCCAAAACCAAAAGTAGCTTTTTTCCTTTGTATTTTGCTACTTTGCAGTATTTGTGTGGTTTTTTTTCCTTAATTTGAAAGGGACAGCACTGTGTATGTTTATAAACTAAATGAAGATATTATTTTGTATAAACATTCATCGGAGAACAATCAGAGCAGTGGCCACACGGTGCTGGCCCATTCGCAGCACAAACCTGGTCGTCTTAATGACTGTAAAAAGGAAGACTTGGGAAATCACGTGGACCCGTATTACTCCCCGCTCCATCGAGTCTTCTGATCAGAAAAGCTCACTTGTATCTCTTCCTTTCTTTCCCTTCTCTCTCCTAGAAGTTGGGTGGTTGTACCAGAATGGAATTTTGCTTCTTGACCCTGTGCTTCAGATGATTATAATCTAACCCAAACTGGCCTGTGTTTCTGCAGTTTTGTTACACACACAGACTGTCGCATTCATCACTTAAACACGGTGGTCCGGGTGCTGGGACAGGAGGACACACGTTGCTGCGTGTTCCTTCCTGCCCATCGCAGCAGCTTGTCTAAGTCTTGAGGACAGTGTAGGGACTGAAAACAGGGAACTTGGAGGGGAGTCTCTGCTCTCGCGGGGGCTGTGTCCCCGTGACCCTGCTGTCCCTGTGCTATGCTAGAGAAGTGGCTGTCCTCACGCCCACACAGCTGCCCTTCCCCCTCTGCTCGTTTGCCTCAGCCTCGCGCAGGCTCCCGGCCAGCTCTGCTTGTCTTCCTGCCTTCCAGCCTGATCACATTCAGCAAGATGAGCTCAGAGTGCTACTGAACGATGGAACTGAGGAGAAGGGTCTAGAGTGAAGCAGAAGCAGGAGCTCAGACCTCTGCTGTAGCTTTAACACGTTCAGGTTTGCCCCTTTGCACCCTCCACGCAAACCAGCCCGCCCTGCCTCGCAGCTCGCATGTGGCCGTGTGGAGGCACAGGGGCTCCTGGACCCCGAGGGGCCGGGGACGCTGCCGATCACCTGTTCGTTCTTAGGTTAGCTGGAACTTCGTCCCCTTCCATGTTCTCATATTGTGTGTTTGCAGAACCAGACTTAAAGAGCCTGCTCTGGAAGGGCCGCATGTCTGCGGCTGAGCATGAGCCGCACGGTGCATGGGGGCCGCGCCGGGGCTCTGCATGGTGCTGTGGGCGCAGGGCTGGCTGGAGGTGGGTGCAGGGAGCCAGGATGGAAGGGAGAATGCACAGCCCAACTCGGGGTACTCTCCGAGTAGAAAAGGTACCATGTTCTTAACCAGCCATGTTGGGGTTGCTGTCCCCACAATTTCAGGGCAACTGAATGTTTGGTTTGGTTTTGTGTGGATGTATGTGTGTGTTTTTAATATTGATGTGGATAATGAGATGTAAAGAAAACAATAATTACAGTGACTTACAGTCAAACCTACCTTGTTTCTTTTTATCAGTGTGATCTGCTGAGAACCTTTGTTTATAAGATTCAGAAATGTTTTAAGGTTCTAATATCAAATTAAACAAAATTGTTGTGGTTGGCGGACCACCACAGGGAGTGTGGATCAGAGGGCGGGGCAAGGAGAAGTTATTCGGACCTTAGTTTGTAGCTTCTGACTTATTTAAGGCTCAAAGTAGGTGCCTGAAGCATTGTAGGTTATTTTTCCTGTTTTGTCTTCTTCTATTTTCTTCTTCTTTTTTATTTTTTAAGCCATGGCATCTGGAGGAGGACAGTGAATGACTCCTAGATCTGCTCTTATAGAGCAGCCATAAGTGTTCTGTCAAAACACTTGCTTCCATTTTCAAAGATAAAAATCATTGATTACAAATTGGTGTCCCGTGTTTCTTTCGCACCTCAGCTGTCTGTGAGGCAGCCCTGCCCTCTGCCCGACACAGCTCCTCTGACCCTCGGAACCAGCCAGGTGACTTTCCCCTGGGAGCGGAGCGGGTATGCTGGGCGTGTGGTGGGCGGCTGAGCTGAGCGGAAGGGAAGGGAGGTGGGCCTCTCAGAAGCTGAGCGCACGCTCAGATTCCTCCAGCCCCGTGCGACTGGGGCAGAGTCCCTCGCTCTCAGTCCTTTTCTTACCTCGGAGGTAGGATGTAGTGTAGGCGAGAACTACCTGTGTCTGCCGCTCAGCCACCGCCGATCCCTTCCTGCAGGGAGGCCTTGGGGAGCACGTGGTCTCCAGAAGTGGGCTTCTCTTGGCCCGGCCGCGGTTTTTATCCCGGCAGAAGGTTCTGGGCGGCAGTTGAATTGCACAGCCCCTCCTGACTTCCCATTTTACATTATACCATCGTCTCCTGACATGTCAGTGTTTGCAGCAAAGAATTTCCCACCGTTTACCTTTTCTGAGTGTTTATAAATGTGATGAAGAATAGCACAGAAGCCCTCCTCGGACACCGTATCCTAATGTTGCCTCTGTCTGCGAGCAGGGCAGCCAGGTTCTCGCCGGCCCCCGGCTGCAGGAAGCGGAAGCTGGCAGGCGCTTGCAGACCACAGTCAGCGGGGAGGTGCATGCAGGCCTGTCTGCCTCTGCCTTCTGTTCTGGCTCCGCGCCTTGATTCTTTGCCAGGAGACCCAAAGACCCTCGTGTTAGCCCCAGACAGCCAGCGCAACCTTGTCTAGAGAGAACTTCCATTTTTTAAAGGTTACTTCCCTTGCCGTACTTAGTATTCTGTGTCCAGAAAAACTTTTTGTTGGTTCTTAAGAATCGGTTAACTCTAGGTGACTCTTTTTTGGCCGGCGCATTGAAACATCCTAAAATCGTCATTGGGTCCCAGGCATGAGTCATGGTGAGTGATCCTTGGTGCCCAAGCTGGATGGGACCTGGGTTCCAAACAGAAGTCCCTGCCTTCAGAGAACGCCTCGTGGTGTGTCCTTTTCTCCACTGCCAGAGGGCTAATGTGCAAGGAGGTACCACCTCCGTGGAGAGCAGTCTGACAGGTGTAGTCAAAGTCTTAAGTGTTCTTGCCCTTTTTTTTTTTTTTTTTTTTTTTTTTGCGGAACCGGGGATGGAACCCAGGGGCATTCTACCTCCGAGCTACACCCCCGGCCCTATTTTTTATACTTTATTATGAAACCAGGTCTCACGAAGTTGCGGAGGGCCTCACTAAATAGCTGAGGCTGGCCGCGAACCCGGATCCTCCGGTCTCTGCCTCCCAAGTACTGGGATTACAAGCGTGCACCACCACGCCCGGCGTTGACAAAACCTTTTGAAGGATGTATGCATGCGTCATGTATATTTATGTGTACAATAAATGCCAGAGACACGATTGCAATTGGTAGATAGCTATAATCTCTCTTTGCTTTGCTTTTTCTGAATTTTTAAATTTCCTATAAATTTCTTCATTCCCAGAAAGGAATTATTAAACTAATGTATTCGTGATAATAATCACTAAAATAAGCATCGTAAGTCACTGGGGAAGTGTGAAATAAATAGCGCCCAGACATTAAGTTAGCTGGGGCAAGATTTTAAACCCCAAAGCAATGGGACAAGAGGGTCATGTAACAAATTATGTAAGACAGCCAGGCGTCGTGGTGCATGCCTGTAATCTCAGTACTTGGGAGGCTGAGACAGGAGGATTGCAGGTTCGAGACCAGCCTCAGCAATTTAGCAAGACTCAGCCACCTAGTGAGATCCTGCTTCAAAACAAAAAATAGGTCTGGGGATGTAGCTTGGAGGTAGAATGCCATGCCTCTGGGTTCACTCTCCAGTGTGTATACATACACACACGTTCAGACTAAAGCTTAGCGCCCTGAGGGCTGAGAATCAACTGTCAGGATTTCAGCAACAAAATTCGAGCCTTTGGTCCATAGTGACGATGTCCAAGAGCGGGGAAGCTGCCCTGCCCATGACAGGAAGTGGTTGCAGGTTCATTTCTGTGCTGAGAAATTTGGGTTGTAGGTCAAGTTGCCTCATCATCGACAAACCCCAGGCTGCTCTAACTGCCCTCAAACACAGTTCCCAGCGTGGCAAATGGGCTGTTACTACCCTAAGTCAGTTTCTTCCAGAAGCAGTGGATCAAAATGCCACAGAAGGCGGCAAGGTGAGACACGGGCATCCGGCCACCTGCCAGGCACACCCCACAGAGAAGCCAGACTAGCATCTGAGCCTCGTACCTGCTTTCCCTACCTCCTTCTTGTTCCCTTTTTTTGCTTTCAGAATGGTGTTTTCTTGCTGGGTGTGGTGGAGCACGCTTGTAATCCCAGTACTTGGGAGGCGGATACCGGAGGATCCGGGTTCGTGGCCAGCCTCAGCTACTTAGTGAGGCCCTCCGCAACTTCGTGAGACCCGGTTTCAAAATAAAGCATAAAAAATAGGGCCGGGGGTGTAGCGCGGAGGTAGAACGCTCCTAGGTTCAATCCCCGGTACCGCAAAAAAAAAAAAAAAGAATGGTGTTTTCTACAACAAAATCTGTCAAGATCTCTGAACAGATGTTTCTCTGAAGGAGAAACATTTCCTCTTGCCTAGAGGATGAAATCCACACTTAACAATCTTTGACACAATACCCGGGCACCTGGTGCCCAAATTGTTAGACAAAACGAACCGTCGTGTTTCCCTAACCAAGAACGCCCACCTCGCTTTAGTCTGTGGAAGCCAGGCTGACGTAAGGTGTGAAGGTTGGCCAGGTGTGGTGGTGCACACCTGTAGTCCCAGCACTTGGGAGGCTGAGTGAGACGAGGTTCACAGGTTTGCGGCCAGCCTCAGCCAGGTAGAATGCCCCTGTGTTCAGTCCCCAGTACCACGCGCACAAAAGTGAAGGCTTACTTTTATTTCCCCCCAATACTGGGGATTGAACCCAGGGGCGTTCTACCTCCGGGCTCCACCCCCAGCCCTATTTTTTCTTTATTTTGAACCAGGGTCTCACTAAGTTGCAGAGGGCCTCACTAAGTAGCTGAGGCTGGCCGCGAACCTGCGATCCTCTGTCTCAGCCTCCCAAGTACTGGGATTACAAGTCTGCACCACCACGCCCGGCTACATTTTTAAATGGTTGGAAAAAGTCCAAAGGAAGAATAGTTAGTGGCAAGTACATGAAAATCCAATTTCAGTTTCCATTAAATTGACTTGAACACACCACGCCTTGCCTATGGCTGTTTATACTCAAGAGTAATGACAGACTGTACAACTGCAAAGCCTAATATATACTACTGGCCCTTAAAATGCTCACTGACGCACGCAGCTATGCCCAGAGCCCTCCATGGCTTCCCATTCCAGTCAAAAAAAGCTCAGGGCCGGGTGTGGTGGTGCACGCTTGTAATCCCAGTACTTTGAAACCGGAGGATCCAGGTTCGCAGCCAGCCTCAGCGCTCTCTCTCTCTCTCTCTCTCTCTCTCTCTCTCTCTCTCTCTCTCTCTACTTAGTGAGGCCCTCCACAACTTCGTGAGACCTGGTTTCAAAATAAAGTATAAAAAAGAGTGCCGGGGGTGTAGCGCAGAGGTAGAACGCCCCTGGGTTCAATCCCCGGTACCACAAAAAAAAAAAAAAAAAAAAAAAGCTCAGGCCCTTACCATTGGCCTAGGATGCCCCATGTGACCTGCTCTGCCACCTTTGCCACCTCTTCGTGCTTGTATTCTGGAAGCTTCCTACAGGAGCAGGAGCAAGTTTCTGTGCTGGGCCCTTTCCCCATCTCAAGTGTCTGTACTTCCCAGCATCCACCTGACCTTCAGGTGAAACCTGGACCCTCCCCCTCCATCCCTCCCTCCCTGCCCTCATTCTCCCTGTAACATCTCGTTGCCTCGGACCTAACAGCTCACTGAACTTTAGACTGTCCTCAAATGAAATGCACACTTTATAAGAATAAGGACTTCTTTAGCAGGGTTCCCAAGACCTGGCACCATGTGTCAGTAAAGATTTGTCAAAAGCAGGGCTTGGTGGCGCACGCTTGTAATCCCAGGACTTGGGAGGCTGAGACAGGAGGATTGCAGGTTCACAGCCAGCCTCAGCTACTTAGGCCCTCTGCAACTTAGTGAGACCCTGTTTCAAAATAAAAAATAGGGCTGGGGGTGCAGCTCAGAGGTAGAATGCCCCTGGGTTCAATCCCCAGTACTGCCAAAAAATAAAAAAAAAAAAAAGATTTGTCAAGAGCCAGGTGTGGAGGTGCATGCTGATAATTTCAGTATTTGGGAGGCTGAGACAGGATGATCACAGGTTCGAGACCAGGCGCCACAACTTAAAGTTTCAAAATAAATAGGGCTGGGGATGTAGCTTGGAGATAGGACACCCCTAGGTTCAATTCCAGTACCATGAAAAAAATTGTTGAATGACTGAGTAATTGAAAATTGAGACAGTGACTGGGGCAGGGCACCTGTTGGATTATCTGCTCAGCCATACTTTGCTTACAGAATACCACGCTCTCTGGCCAAGTCAACCCCAGGCTAGGCAACAAGCCTATCGGTACCACCTCCAGTGAACTTTCCTTTCTGGGGCCTAGGAGTTGGGGGAGCCAGGGAGCATGCGCAGCAGATCAGGTGCACAGTGACGGATGGAGAAAAGCCTTCTGGGCCCCTCGGACTCCCCAAGCGTGTGCTTGAAGTCCAGCTACATTTCTGAGCGTAGAAGTTCTGTGAGATACCCCAGGACTCCTGTTGTCTCTTAAGCTGCTTTGACTGTGTTTGCAGCCTGGGCTCCTTCTCTTGCATCCCGTAAAAAGGTCCATCTCCTTCCTGGAACCCAGGGTCCCTTTGCGCCCCGAGGTGTGCAGGTCCTCGGGTCTGGACTGCGGGGGGCCGCCACGGGGCACAACTTGAGCCTGGATTCCTCCCGTGGCCACCCCTGTGGACAGTCAGTGGAACACAAGTCTCACTTTCTTTGCCCTTCAGCCTGGTGCTGGCCGCCCAGCAAGCTGGGGGACCCCCGTCCCTTTCACCCTGGAGGAATGGCTTTCCATTGTAGACTTCAGCCCAGACACCAGCTCCTGGTGCTGCCCAGATGGGCTGCCAGAATCCGAGGCTGAAAGTGAACCCCTGGCCATCTGTTCCTGTTTGAGGAAGGGAAACGGATCCTAGCCATGACAGGCCCCAAGTAGCCATTTCCTCTTCAGAATGCTCAAAGCAGCAAACCTGCGAGCCCCTTAGAAAGGATGGGGGTGGGGGAGGCAGGCAGTTGGACGTCACTCCCCCCATCCCTCCCAGGTCTGAGCCTTTGCAAACAGAACGGCTCTGTTATTTCTCTCTTCTATGAGACCTTTGCTTTCATTTGAATGCGGGATTCTATGGTGGTTTAATTAACAACAGCAACTACAAAACCACCTCCCGGGACCCCGTTAGCCCTGGAGGAAGCTATGGGTTTGTGGTCCAGCTGACCGGGGCTCAGGTCCCCTGCGCCCTTCCCAGCGCCTCCGCTTTCTCGCAGGGGTAGCGACCCCTTGGGAAGGCAGGTGGGATTCTAAGAGGGACGTCACCCCGTTTCACCCAAGATCAGGGTCATAAGAGAAAGCAGGCGTCTTGTGGGGGAGGGGCAGCGATCTCAGTTCATACCCTGCCCGCCAGACACAGACCTGGCCCGCCCATGTATTTCCAGGACGTTACCAATGTTTAATGTTCTCATTTTCTTTAATAGCTGAATATACAGTTGACCATCGTGAGCCTGGTGGACACGGGCGGAAGCTAGCTTTGCTGATTTTGCCCACTCCATGCCGCCTGGGTTCTGGGGTCGGATTGGGTTTTATTAGAACCCTGCCCGTCACTGATGTGAACAGTGTCCCACTCCAACCGCCACCTAGAAATAACAGGAGCCATTGCAGTCAAATAGACCCTGCACAAAAGCAGCCGTGTAGGCTGGAGGGGCGCCCTGGGGACCCAGTGCCCACTACTCGGCCGCAGGCATTCAGGTAGAAGCGTGCAAGTATACGGTTATAGGTGGTTGACCAGCAAGGTTGTTTTGTTTTGTTTTTTGTGGTACTGGGGATTGAACCCAGGGGCATTCTGCCTCCGAGCTACACCCCAGCCCTATTTTTTATTCTTTATTTTGAAACAGGGTCTCACTAAGTTGCGGAGGCCTCACTAAGTAGCTGAGGCTGGCCGCGAACCCGGATCCTCCAGTCTCAGCCTCCCAAGTACTGGGATTACAAGCGTGCGCCACCACGCCCGGCTCTAGTGAGTCTTTATACAGGCTCCACTTCTAGAAATACCCAATGAGCCCCGCTTTGCTGTAGGGAGGGGGCTGTTCAACCCTTGGTTCCCAGGCTGGCCCACTGCTGGGCTCCTTCCCAGGCTAGTCCACTACTGGGCTCCTTCATAGAGAAGAACCTAACACCCAGGGGCTCTGCCGATCGCAAGTCCTGCTGCACATCCCGGCAGCTCGCATTGTGCTGGGAAGGCGGGGAGCGCTGCACCCTCACCCACCAAATGCAGCAACTCAGGCCATTGACGAGGAACGGGGTGCCAGCCCTGTCACTGAACGCCCTGGAGTCAGACCCTGCCTGTGTCACTTACTGGCTTCGTTACTCCGGGTGAATTACTTAACCCTCTGGACCTTGGGGTTTGTTTTTTTCAATCTATAAAATAGGCGTACAAATAGTACCTACTTCATGGAGCAATTGTGACGATCAAATTAGTGTATGTCATGGGGCATGGTGGAGTATGTCTGTAATCCCAGTAATTGAGAGGCTGAGACAGAAGAAGCCAAGGTTCAAGGCCAGCCTCAGCAAGTAGTGAGACTCTCAGCAACCTAGCGAGACCCTATTTCAAAATCAAGAATAAAGTAGGGCTGGGGGTATAGAATGCCCCTGGGCTCAATCCCTAGTTCCCTCTCCCCCAAATAGTATATGTCAAGAACTTAGGACAGTGTCTGGTTGATGGAGCAGATGTCTCGGTGCTGGGCGCTGTGCCCGGCCCAGGAGATGTGTTAATGGGTAAAACAGACATGACTTCCTTCGGGAGCTCCCAGGGAGATAGACATGTGCCAGGCAGGAGAGGTGCACGGTGCTCTGAAATCATGGAGTAGGGGTGGGTTGGGCAAAAAGGAATAAAATAAAATAGGGCTGGGAGTGTAGCTCAGAGGAAGAATGCACCTGGGTTCAATCCTCAGTACCACAAAAAATAAATAAATAAAAACTAAAATAAAAGAGGGTGGGGGTGTAGCTTGGAGGTAGATCACCCTGGGTTCAACCCCCAGTACCAAACACACACAAAAAGATCCTAGCTTTGATCTTTGAAGGCATGTTGAAGTGGTTTTCTGAGCTCATTTCTTTTTTCTTTTCTTTTTTTTTTTTTTTGTGGTACAGGGGATTGAACCCAGGGGCATTCTACCTCCAACCTACAACCCCGGCCCTATTTTTTACTCTTCATTTTGAAACAGGGTCTCACTAAGTTGCGGAGGGCCTCACTAAGTAGCTGAGGCTGGCCACGAACCTGGATCCTCCGGTCTCAGCCTCCCAAGTACTGGGATTACAAGCGAGCGCCACCATGCCCGGCTTGGGCTCCATTTCTTTTTTTCTTTCTTTTTTTTTTTGTGGTACAGGGGATTGAACCAGAGGCATTCTACCTCCGGGCCACACCCCCAGCCCTGTTTTTTATTCTTTATTTTGAAACAGGGTCTCACTAAGTTGCGGAGGGCCTCACTAAGTAGCTGAGGCTGGCTGTGAACCTGGATCCTCTTGACTCAGCCTCCCAAGTACTGGGATTACAAGCGTATGCCACCATGCCTGGTTTGGGCTCCATTTCTAAAAGCAGAAACCTACTCATTTTGAATGCTTGAGGCTCACCAGTGTGTTAAAAAGTAAGCCAAAAGCCAGGTCGGTGGTGCATTCTAGTAATCCCAGTACTTGGAAGGCTGAGATAGAAGGGTCAAGGCCAGCCTCAGCAACTTAAGCCCTGTTTCAAAATAAAGATAAAATAAGCCGGGCGTGGTGGTGCACGCTTGTAATCCCAGTACTTGGGAGGCTGAGACAGGAGGATACAGGTTCGCGGCCAGCCTCAGCTACTTAGTGAGGCCCTCCGCAACTCAGTGAGACCCGGTCTCAAAATTAAAAAATAGGGCTGGGGGTGTAGCTTGGAGGTAGAATGCCCCTGGGTTCAATCCCTAATACCACACACACAAAAAAGTAAATAAAAGATTAAATAAGGCTGGGGGTATAGCTCAGAGGTAGAATGCCCCTGGGTTCAATCCTTAGTACCGCAAAAAGAAAAAAAAAAATAAAAAATAGGGCTGGGAGTGTAGCTTGGAGGTAGAATGCCCCTGGGTTCAATCCCCAGTACCAAAAAAAAAAAAAAGTAAACCAAAACATAATAACATATCGAAGTCGATTTGAGTAAACAATTCGTGAATCAGGCAGCTCCAAACTGGAAGTTTCAGGAGCCCCACTAAGGGGACCCAGGGACATGTTTGTATAGGACAGGCACAGAAAGAAACAAAGAAAAAAAAAATGCTTGATTGGTTATGGTTCCTAGTTATATGATCCTAAGTTTGTCGGCTACTTCAGTTGAGCTGAAGTTCTATTTTTCTTAGTCTAGGTATTTACAAGAAATAAGTTTTGCTAGCCGGGTGTGGTGGCGCACGCTTGTAATCCCAGTACTTTGGGAGGCGGAGACCAGAGGATCCGGGTTCACGGCCAGCCTCAGATCTCTCTCTTCCTGTCTCTCTCTCTCTCTCTACCTAGTGAGGCCCTCCGCAACTTCGTGAGACCCGGTTTCAAAATAAAGTATAAAAAAATAGGGCCGGGGGTGTAGCACAGAGGTAGAACGCCCCTGGGTTCAATCCCTGGTACCGCAAAAAAAAAAAAAGAAATAAGTTTTGCTTACATTTGCAAATCATCCAAGGCTTAGGTCACTCATGAGGCCTAACTGGTTGTTCAGGGACTCTTCAGTCCTGGTCTCCGTTCTAATTTGCTTAAATAAACATAAATATGACTTTCATGCCTGCATCGTATTCATCAAGGGACAACTTTCCATAGTGTGGGACTTCTGGGTTTTCCCTCAATATTTTTCGTATGCTAAATATCATTGTTTTGGCTGGGCATGAGGGCACATGCTTGTAATCCTAGTACTTGGGAGGCTGAGACAGGAGGATCGCAGGTTTGAGGACAGCCTCAGCTATTTAGTGAGGCCCTGTTTCAAAATAAAGAATATAAATAGGGCTGGGGTGTAGCTCAGAGGCAGAATGCCCCTGGGTTCAATCCCCAGTACCACTCGCACACACACAAAGCAAGTCTACCCACTGGTCTTCCCTTGAAATGGCTTGCTGTGACCGAGTCCCTCGCCCTGCATATAGAGCTGGTAGCGGGGGTGCCAAGGAGTCGTCGCGGGCCCTCACGGGGCAGCTGCATGTCACTGGCTGGGGATTAAGATCCAGGGCTTTCTGCTGCCTGCCTGGATTTGAGTCACTCCTATGTGGCTGTGGGCAAGGCCGGTCCTTCTCAGTCTGAGCCTCAGTTTCCCCTTCTCCCATGACCGCTCTGAGGGTTATACATACTGGTAAGTGCAAAGCACTCACATTGACTCATGGCTCTGGTAGTGTGAAGTGTGTGTGTGTGTGTGTGTGTGTGTGTGTGTGTGTGTGTGTGTGTTATGAAGCTGTAACGACTCAGTTCTGCTCTTGTGGCCTGAAAGTAGCCACACACAACACAGGTAGACCAGTATGTGTAGCTGTATTGAGAGAACTTTTTTTGCGTGTGGTGCTGGGGACTGAACCCAGGGGCATTCTACCTCCAGGTTACACCCCCAGTTCTATTTTATTTCTTACTTGGAAACAGGGTCTCACTAACTTGATGAGAACCTCATTAAGTTGCTGAGGCTGTCCTTGAACCTGTGAGCCTCCTGTCCCAGTCTCCCAAGTACTGGGATTACAGGCGTGCACGACCACGCCCAATTCCGGACAGAACTTTATCAAAACTGAACACTAGGCTGGGCGTGGTGGTGCACGTTTGTAATCCCAGTTCTCGACCAGCCTCAGCTACTTAGTGAGACCCTGTTTCAAAATAAAGAATAAAAAATAGGGCTGGGGGTGTAGCCCGGAGGTAGAATGCCCCTGGGTTCAATCCCTGGTACCACACACACAAAAAAAAAAGCCAGGCGTGGTGGCGCACGCTTGTAATCCCAGTACTTTGGAGGCTTAGACCCGAGGATCCGGGTTCGCAGCCAGCCTCAGCTACTTAGTGAAGCTCTCTGCAACTTAGTGAGACCCTGTTTCAAAATAAAGAATAAAAAAAAAATAGGGCTGGTGGTGTAGCTCGGAGGTAGAATGCTCCTGAGTTCAATCCACAGTACCACCAAAAAAAAAACATAAAAACAAAAACCTGAACACTAGCTGGGTGTGGGGGTGTGGGGGTGCACACCTGTAATCCCAGCTGCTCTGGAGGCTGCAGCAGGAAGATTGAAAGTTGGGGACCAGCCTCAGCAATTTAGTGAAACCCTGTTTCAAACTGAAATAAAAAGGGTGGGGATGCAACTCAGAGGTAGAGCAGCCTGGGGTTCAATCCCCAGTACTGCAAAACAACAACAAAAACCCAAACCTTGAATTTCACAAAATGCTCGTGTGTCACAAAACATTCTCCAACCATTTAAAAAGGTGAAAGCCATTCTTAGCTTGCGAGTTGCAGAAAGCCAGGCGGCAGGCAGGAAGGAAGGCAGCTCGCCACCCGCTCGAGGGACCGTTCAGTTTCTCAGCCCCTGGCACTTGAGAGCCCTTCCTTCCTTCCTTCTTTCCTTCCTTCCCTTCTTCCTTCCTTTTTCCTTCTTTCCTTGTAGTACTGTCATGGGATACTACAAGGAAAGACTTGTGGGTTCTTGGCTTCTGTGGCGAAAAGAATTTCAACACATGACAGAAAAAGCAAAGGTTTTATTCAAGAAAGGTGGGGATACATATTCAGGGGATACGCGGGCCATCTCAAGGGTGTGAGAGTGGGGGCAAAGAGGGGCTCAGAGAGACATGAGAGAGAAGGAGGGGCTAGCAGAGAGACAGAGAGGCTCCCCGATCTAATCTATCCTTTTCTTATAGGCCCACTAGAGAGGGGGCGGCCAGGCCCGTGGTGGGAAGTGGGGCACCACGGGATGGTGGTACCTTCTCTTTGAAGCTCCAAGCCGAACAAAAGGTGTTTGAGATAGGACTCCCAGGGACTGGACTCTCTGGGTCTTGGAGACTTGAAGGCAAGCCGGGGTGCAGGGCAAACGTGTGATTTTTCTCTGGGACTATTTATTTATTTATTTATTTATTTAGTGGCACTGGGGATTGAACCCAGGGGCATTCTACCTCCGAGCTACACCCCCAGCCCTATTTTTAATTCTTTATTTTGAAGCAGGGTCTCACTAAGTTGCGGAGGGCCTCACTAAGTAGCTGAGGCTGGCCATGAACCTGGATCTTCCTGTCTCAGCCTCCCAAGTACTGGGATTACAAGCGTGCGCCACCACGCCCGGCTTGACTTTCTTCCCAGGGAATCCAGGTTCTGACAAAAGGTGCAGCTCTCTCTCTCTGGAATCTAATCGCCTCAGGAATTTCAGATATGGAGCCAGCCCATTATGATTTTAAAGCATGGGCCTTGCTTTTGCCTGTGAGCAAACAGGCTCTGTTAAAATGAAACTTAAAGATTATGAAGATTTTTTATTTTCCTTTCCTTCCCAATTTGTCTCCTTTCTACCTAAAATTTTTATTTTATTTTATTTTATTTTTGCGGTACCGGGGATTGAACCCAGGGGCGTTCTACCTCCGCGCTACACCCCCGGCCCTATTTTTTATACTTTATTTTGAAACCGGGTCTCACGAAGTTGTGCAGGGCCTCACTAAGTAGAGAGAGAGCGCGCTGAGGCTGGCCACGAACCCGGATCCTCCGGTCTCCACCTCCCAAAGTACTGGGATTACAAGCGCACGCCACAACGCCCGGCTCTACATAAAATTTTTACCTCTTCTATTCTACCTCATCAGTATTGGGATCGAACCCACAGGCATTCTATCTCTGAGATACACCCCTAGCCCTATTTTATTTTTCTTATTTTGAAACAGGGTCTTGCTAAGTTGCTGAGGGGCTTGCTAAGCAGCTGAGGCTGGCCTCAAGCCTGCGATCCTTCTGTCTCAGCCTCCCAAGTACTGGGATTACAGGCATGTGCCACCACGCCTGGCTAATGGGCGGCAATTTCTAAACTTACTGGGGAGAGCGAGAAGTCTGTCCCACTTCCCCTCTTGCGGCCTCAGTTTCCCTGTCTTTCCAGGTGGGGTGGGTTTTTGGCCTCTTCCAGCTGTAGCTTCCTGAGGTGGCTGAGATCCGGTCATTGGCTATTTTATTTTTATTATTTTATCTCAGTGCTGGGGAGCCTCATCTTCTACATGCTAGGCAGGTGCGCTACTGCTGGGCTGCGCGTCAGCCTTGGGCTTTCGTTTTACACCCACCTGTGTGAGGCAGGGTGGGACCTCGTGGTGTGTGTCTTGAGCCTTGTGCAAAGCTACCAGGAACACCCTTCCTGTCCTGTACTCTGCACTCCTGGGCGCACTTGCCTGCCCCCCCACCTGTCTCCTAAGTGTCACTTCTCTGTGGAAGGTTCTCCTGACAGCTGCCACCTCCTGCCCCGCCCCCGCCCCCAGGCCGACATTGACCACACTCTGTGTCGCAAGGGTCTGTGGACTTGTTTACTCACCGTCCTCTTGATCGGATGGAGAGCTATAGGTCAAGAGCCCAGAACTCAGCCTTTGGATCTGAGCGCATCCAGCCGAGGGGGCGCCGGCGTGGACCCATGAACAAATTAGGACGGAGAAATAAGTGGATCACCCCAGGTGGCGCTTGCAGTCTAGCTCCCAAAGAGGTCTACATTGCTGCTGAACGATGCTCTGCAACCAGAGATATTGAAACCTTTCATTCCTTTTTTCCTTCCTTCCTTCCTTCCTTCCTTCCTTCCTTCCTTCCTTCCTTCCTTCCTTTTTCTTTCTTTCTCCCTCTCTCTCTCTTTCTCTCTTTTTCCTTTTTTTTTTTTT
>PVJS01008356.1:0-10958 GCA_004027185.1 Glis glis | reverse complement strand
GGCCTCACAAGTTGCTGAGGCTGGCTGCGAACATGTGATCCTCCTGTCTCAGCCTCCCAAGTACTGGGATTACAAGTGTGCTCCACCAAGCCTGGCTTCTTTCTTTCTATTTTGAGACAGGGTTTTGCTAAGTCCCCCAGGCTGGCCTCCAACTTGCAATCCTCCTGCCTCAACCTCCTGAGCAAGCTGGGACCACCACACCCAGCCAATGTTTGGATCTTGAAAGAAGAAATGCTTCCTATTTGCAGACCCGATGAAGATCTGGGTTTCGTGTTTTCTCCTCCCCCCCCTGCCCCTGTCCCCCCCGGGTGAGAACTGAGTGACCCTCGTTTCATCCATCGGCTGTTCCCTTCAGGGCAGGGACCCTCTTGTACCGCCCACCGCCCCCCGTGGAATAATGCTGTAGGCTTTCTCAGGGTGGATCCCGGGTCCCGGGTCCCACCCCAACATGTGGTTTTTGGTGTGTTCATGGCTACAGGAATCCAAGGCCTGATATCTGGCCTCGCAGGTGCCCGTCCCGCTGCCCCCCTGTCCTGATCAGCCTTGTCACCGAAGCTGTTACAAACAAAGGGGTGTGGGCGGTCACGTGGTCCAGCCCAAGTAACCACATTTTCGCTTCCTTCTTCTACCCTCTGTCGTTGGGGGTTGGCAGGGCCCTGGACCAAGGCAGGGGCGCCACGGCAGAGCCCGGCAGTGTGGGCTGGGGTGTTGTCACTAAAGCAGAGAAGTCACTTCTGAGCCCACGAGACAGCTGGCCCATGCTCTGCTGAGCACGGTAAGTGCTGGTTTGCAAAACCACAGGGAGTGGCCGGGGGGCCCCCAGGGACCAGGAGGCCTTAGGGCTGCGAGCAGGCCCGGGGCCAGGACCTCGGAGTCCTTTCTGAGCTGCAACCCTTGGGGAGGGCGGGCCAAGGCCCCGAGAACGGGGACCAAGGTCTTACTGAAGTCTGCGGCCTTGTCTCGTCTCTTCCCGACCTGCTCCCGCTAACGTCTAACCTGCCTTGCCGCTGGCTGCCAGCCATGCTTGTAGCTGAGCCT
This sequence comes from Glis glis, assembly GCA_004027185.1. NCBI lineage: Eukaryota > Metazoa > Chordata > Mammalia > Rodentia > Gliridae > Glis > Glis glis. Next base: position 9,920 of record PVJS01008356.1, on the reverse strand, counting down.
TGGGGATATTCTGGGTGGGTGGTGCACACTTGTCATCCCAGTACTTGGGAGGCTGAGACAGGAGGATCGCAGGTTCGAGGCCAACCTCAGCTACTTAGTGAGGCCCTCCGTAACTTAGTGAGACCCTGTTTCAAAATAAAAAAAAAAATAAAAATAGGGCTGGAGGTGTAGCTCAGAGGTAGAATGCCCCTGGGTTCAATCCCCAGTACAACAACAACAACAAAAATCAGAGAAACCACCAGCCTTTCCCTAGAAGGTATAAAACCCCTTGATGGTTGGAAACTGCAGTGCAGAGGGGAGGAGGGTTTCACTCAGGAGCAAAGCAGGATGAGGTCTGGAAGATTCCAGAAGGCAGGAGGAGGCGTGGGATCTGTCTTGAAGTTAGGAAGCCACTCAACTGTTGTTCTCCACTTTGTATAGGTTTGAGAAAATGGCATTTGGTAGTGGCAAACTACTAAAATATTAAAATGAGGACACTAGAGCTGGGCGTGGTGGCGCACGCTTGTAATCCCAGTACTTGGGAGGCTGAGACCGGAGGATCCAGGTTCGCAGCCAGCCTCAGCTACTTAGTGAGGCCCTCTGCAACTTAGTGAGACCCTGTTTCAAAATAAAGAATAAAAAATAGGGCTGGGGGTGTAGCTCAGAAGTAGAATGCCCTTGGGTTCAACCCCCAGTGCCAATAAATAAATAAATAAATAAAATGAGGATACTGTTGCTAGCAAAAGAGAAACTAGTCAAAATACTAATTATAATACTTCTCCTAATTTGTATTTGGGGTACATTTTTTTGTGGTACTGGGGATTGAACCCAGGGGCATTCTACCACTGAACTACATACCCCTATTTTATTTTGAAACAAGATCTCACTAAGTTGTGGAGGGCCTTGATAAGTTGCTGAGGCTGGGCCTCGAATCTGCCATCCTCCTGTCTCAGCCTCCTAAGGACTGAGATAACAAGCAGGTGCCACCGAGCCCAGCTTGTATTTGAGGTACTTTGGGGGCACTAAAGGAGAATGAAAGGGCCTGAGAGCCAGAGTAGAGATCCCTTACACACACACGCACGCATGCACGCACAATGATCAGGTTCCTGTCTCCTGTGATTCCCTCCTCTTTCTGGCGTCTGTTTTCTTCCTTTCCCATCTCTGACTTCGATCCTGGGGATTGAACCCGGGGCGGGTGTTGTACCCCTGAGCTACACCTCCAGCCTGGCCTGGCTGCTCAGTGGGCAGGGGCTCACCGTGGCTCCTGGCCCCTGTCCCGAGCAGCTTCCCTGGGAGGTGACCCAGTGGGCCACACCCTGGGCTGTGGACGCCTCTCTCACCAGGCTTGGCCAGCAGCCAGGGGAGTCGAAACCCAGAGAGCGGAAGGCCCGGCTGCCCGCCGGTCTAGCCCCGCCTGGAACTCGGCCGAGTGGGGAGCAGGGCCCTGAGGGGCCGGGATCATCCGAGCGCCGAGGCGGTGGACGGGGCCTCCTTTTACAGATGAGAAAATTGAGCTCAGGGTGGAGGAGCAGCTCCTGACAGCGTGCAGCTCCGGGGCGGAGCGCGGACCCGCCACAGCCCCTCCTGGCTGCGGTCCCGTGGAGCTGGGGGGCCAGGCCCGGGTCTCGTTCCCTCTGCCAACTGGAGCAGGGGGATGACAGAGGGTGGGTGGGGTGGGGGGCAGTGCGTTGGGGGATAGGATGGCTGGGGTGCGTGCGTGTGCGTGCACACGGTGCTGGTCCATCTGTCTGTCTACACCGGCATCTGCAGAAAACCATCACGTGTTAAAGTAAAACCAGGTGTAGGTCTCATCAAAATCATTTGTGCGAAATACGGCACGTCCTGTGTACCAGGCCAGCACACCGGGGCTCCAACTAATGAAACACGGTTTCTTGGGGAGAAGGGCCCCCCAAAGTCTCCTACCACTATGGTTTGTGGCCTTGCAGGGGGCCGCGGAACATTAAGAGGGTCTACAGCGTATCTGTGGTATTAAATGTCACTGGGGGTGGGAGTCGGGGAACAATGGGGGCTCCTGGATGGGGAGGAGCCGGTGATGAAGACAGGTCGCCCAGTGTCAGTTGACAAACGTCATGTGAATTCTGCACTGACCTGCCTGGGTGACACGCCCATTCCTGCCACAGGCATTGAGTGGGGGGCCCCTGGGGACGCAGGGGACCCTGCAGAGGCCCTGCCCTCACACATTTGCCATCCAGCAGAGCACTCGGGGCTGAGAGACCACGCACAGTGTCACGAGAGGTGCGTGTTGGAAGGCACCTGCCCAGTGCAGCCTGTCCGCAAAGTCCTGGGCAAGTGGCAAGATCAGCAACACGGCCCACTGCCATCCGCTTGCAGTTTATGGGCTAATGGGAGTGAATTGTGTAAAAAGCAGACATTAGAAAGAGCTTAAACAATGGGGGAGGGTGAATCTTGCCCTGGGCAATCCTGGCTAGCTTCCAGGAGGAGGTGGCATTTCCTCCTAGTATGGGCACAGCTTAGTTCACAGACAGCGTGACGCGGTGGCTGAGGTGAGCTCTGGAGAAAGACCGCCTGGGTTCCAGCTCCCGCAGCCTGTGTTCCTAGGTACACAGCTCTAGGCGCCAAGTGGACCTCAGTTTCCCCATCTTTCACATGGGTTCATAATGAAAGATGAGGGGTTCGTGGACCTCAAGCGAGCTAGAAATTCATGTGCAGGTCTTAGAACGATGCCTGGCACTCGATGTGTGTGTGATTTATAAACCAGAGGAGGCCTCCCAGCTACTTGGGAGGCCGAGGCAAGAGGTTCTCAGGTTCGAGACCAGCCTGGGCAACTTAGCAAGACCCTCAGCAACTTAGTGAGACCCTGTCTCAAAATAAAAAGGGTTGGGGGTGTACCTCAGTGGTAGAATGCCCCTAGCTTCAATCCCCAGTACGGCAGAATAATAAAAACAATAACGGTGAACCCGCGGAGGCTGGGGCTGTGGGGCACGCGGGGCGTACATACGGGTTCCTGGGCTCCCCGGTCCCTGCCCTCTTTGACTAAGGAGGTCAGAGGTGTGTCAAAGCCTGTCCTAGGGTGAGGGGTTTTCCCAGAACGAGGTGGTGGTTAACAGGGAGCACCTTTTCCTAAATTCAGAAAGACACAACTAGCATTTTTTCTTTTTTTTTTTTTTTGGAGTGGCCCTTGAACCGGGGTGGAGGGTCTACAGCCGAGCTACAGTCTCAGCCCTTTTGATTTTTTATTTTGAAACACAGTCTCACTAAGTTGCTGAGGGTACGGGAAGTTGTTGACGCGGGCCTCGAACCTGTGAGCCTCCTGTCTCAGCCTCCCAAGTACTAGGATCACATGTGTGTGCCACCATGCCCGGCTCAGAGCTGGCTTTTATTGCGCACTTGCTGTGTGCTAAACATTCTCCCTGGACCACTTCACCTCAGCCACCGGGTACCCCATGGCGGTACCGGGGATTGAACCCAGGGGCGTTCTACCTCTGAGCTCCACCCCCAGCCCTATTTTTTATTCTTTATTTTGAAACAGGGTCTCACTAAGTTGCGGAGGACCTCACTAAGTAGCTGAGGCTGGCCGCGTACAGGATCCTCCTGTCTCAGCCTCCCAAGGACTGGGATTACAGCATGCGCCACCATGCCCGGCTGGTTTCCCCCTTAATGATGGTTTGTTCTAGGAATTTTTGCCTTCAAGATGGTGTGAAAGTGATCAATATTCATTTGAAACCATACTTTGAATTTTAATATCTATTTTTTTTGGTACTGGGGATTGAACCCAGAGGCACTCTACCTCCAAGCTACACTCCCAGCCTGATTTTACTTCTCATTTGGAAATAGGGTCTCACTAGGTTGCTGAGAGCTTTGCTAAGTTGCTGAGGCTGGCTTTGAACCTACGATCCTCCTGTCTCAGCCTCCCAAGTACTAGGATTACAAGCATGTACCACCACGCCCAGCATACTTTGAATTTTGATCTTTCCCTGGGCCATTGAATTTATGATAGAATAGGCTTGGTGTTAGGTGAGTTTGCCCAACCGTAGGCTAATGTAAGTGTTCTGAGCATGATTAACATGGGCCGGGCTACACTAGGATGTTCAGTACGTTAGGTGTAGTCAATGCATTTTATTTACTTATTTATTTATTTATTTATTTATTTATTTATTTATTTATTGTGGAACTGGGAATGGAACCCGGGACTTTCTACCTCCAGGCTATACCCCAGACCTATTTTATTTTTTATTTGGAAACAGGGTCTTGCTAAGTTGCTGAGAGCCTCACTAAGTTGCTGAGGCTGGCTTTGAACCTGCGATCCTCCTGTCTTAGCCTCCTAAGTACTGGGATGACAAGCATGCACCACCACGCCCGGCTGACATTGCATTTTTAAACTTATGATATTTTCACTTTAGCCTGGTTTTAGGGGGATGTAACCTCATTGTAAATCGAGGGGGATTTGTATTCCATATGAGAGACCCATGACTCAGAGAGGTGAGTTGAGATGCCCAAGGTCACACAGCGTGTCAGGGGCAGAGCCAGGAGTGAGCCGTGTGATGTGGCTCCTGACAGGGGCTGCCCTGCTCACCAGGACTTAGACCTGCAGCGGGGCCTGGGGGGACCCGCACCTCAGTCCAACCTACTTGTTGATCTGGGTCTTCTCTTGTTGTTTATTTATTTATTCATTTATTTTTTATTTATTTATTTTGTGGTACCAGGGATTGAACCCAGGGGCATTGTGCCTCTGCGCTACACCCCCAGCCCTATTTTTTATACTTTTTTTTGAAACCTGGTCTCACAAAGTTGCAGAGGGCCTCACTAAGTAGCTGAGGCTGGCCGCGAACCCGGATCCTCCGGTCTCCGTCTCCCAAGTACTGGGATTACAAGCGTGCGCCACCACGCCCGGCTTTGTTGTTTATTTTTATTTTATTTATTTATTTTGGTACTGAGGACTGAACTCAGGGGCATTCTACTTCCGAGCTACACCCCTAGCCCCATTTTATTTTTATTTTGAGACAGGGTCTCACTAGGTTGCTGAGCGTCTCAGTACTTGCTGAGGCTGTCCTCGAATCTGCGATCCTCCTGTGTCAGCCTCCCAAGTACTGGCAAATATAGGCCTGCGCCACCACGCCCGGCTTGGTTGTTGTTTAAGTCCAACCCTGGGAAGCCGAGGCCCCTGGATCCTAAAATTCCAAGCCCTTGCTGGGACTTGGAAGGGGAGATTCCACGCTACTCCGGTCCCGTGGGCATCTTTCCTGTGTGGCCCAGGGCGGCCACGTGGCGCGGTTTGCAGAGCTGGGGCGCGGCCCTCCTGCAGTCAGTTCCTGCACCCGGGCTGGGTGGGGCTGGGGCAGAAACAACTGGGTTTAGGGTGAAAGACAGGAAACAGGCGGTCTCCGACCTGCTCCGACCTGCTCCGACCTGCTCCGTGAGGCAAGTGTCAACACAAATAGGTTGTGGCCAGCACGGTCTCAGAGCCCCGCCTGCCCGCTCTGTTTTTCTGGCGAGGGGAGGCTGCGGGTGGGGCTGATGGTGACTGTAAAGGTCCGAGCCTCCTTTCCTCATCTGTGTGATGGGGGTCCTGATAGCCGGTGCTTCGTAGCAGAGCGGAGGAATGAGCTCACCCGGGGATGAGACCTGAAATCACCCACCCACTGTGGAGACTTCATAATAAACCGTTTTCATTAGAGTACGATGAATCGATTTAGCAAATATCACAGTTAGACTCCTTCCTGGCCGGTGCGGTCATCTCTGCTCCTCTTCTTTCTAGCTGCGTGGTCTCCATGGAGACACGCACGCTGGTAATCAGTAATCCCAGGATTTGGGAGGCTGAGACAGGAGGATCGCAGGTTCAAAGCCAGCCTCGCCAACTTAGTGAGGTCCTTAGCAACTTAGTGAGACCCTGTTTCCAAATAAAAAAATAAAATAGGGCTAGATTTGTAGCTCGGAGGTAGAAAACTCGTGGGTTCAATCCCCAGTACCAGAAAATAAAAACAAAAACAAAACAAAAAGAAACAGTGTGCTGATGCCCGCTCTTCCCTGGCCTGTCTGGAAGCTGCGATCTCCCAGATTCAGTGTCTTTTTTGTTTGTTGGTTGGTTGGTATTGAACCCAGGGGCATTCTACCTACGAGGTCCACTCCCAGCCCTTTTTATTTTTTATTTTGAAACAGGGTCTCGCTAAGTTGCTGAGGCTGGCCTCAAACCTGCCATCCTCCTGTCTCAGCCTCCCAAGTACTGGAATGACAGGCGTGCACCACCACACCCAGCTAGGTCCCTTCCTCTTGAAGCCCACGAGGTGGCCAGGACCGAGGCTGGGGTTGACGAGTTGCCCTGGCTGGCCTGAGTCTGACGGCTTTCTGGGGACAAGGACTCTCAGTACTAACCCTGGGGACACTCGGGGCGTGCTGGCCGCTCCAGACAGGCCAGGCAGAGGGATCTGGGCTCTCCCAGCCCCGCATCTTATCCCAACGGAGGCTGTCTCCGCCTGCACACAGCCCGCTACCTGCCTCCAGGGTGGCAGGGAGGTCGCATCTCTGTACCTCCCTTTCCTCTGCTCCTCGGCCTGCAGCCCCAAAGAGGGTCCCCAGATAAAATACCCCCTGCTGGAAGTCAGCCTCGGGGACCGTCCCCACAGCATCTCATCTGAGTCTCATGACCATTCTTTGAAGCGGTGTCACCCATTTTCCAGGGAAGGAAACGGAGGCTGGGAGAGGACCCGCCTGGCCCCTTCCAGCTCTGCCTCCACCACCTCCAGGCTGCAGAGAGCCGGCCCCGACTCTCCCGGGGCCTCCCCCACCCAGGGACTGGGGCGGGGCCTGGAGGGTCTGCTCCTCCCCCTCCGCTTCCAGGAACTAGCCGAGGGCTCCGCCTTCCAGGAACTGAGAACTGCCCTAGTGGGTGCCAGGGTAGCTGGCCATCCAAGTTAGGAACCTTGAATCTGGGCTGTGGCTTCTTCATACAGTGCCCTCCCCCTAGGGAAGTGGGGCCAAGGGTGGGCCCCGTATTCTCCCACCAAGTGCAGAGGAATTGCAGCCCCAAAAGCAGGTCAGGGCAAAGATGCGTGTGCGTGTGTGTGTGTGTGTGTGTGCGTGTGCACGTGTGTGTGCACACGCCATATTTATTAAGCACCTGAGTGAGCCTGGGACTTTTTGTTTTTTGGTACTGGGGATGGAACCCAGGGGCATTCTACCTCTGAGCTACACCCGCAGCCCTATTTTTTATTCTTTATTTAGAAACAGGGTCTCACTAAGTTGCAGAGGGCCTCACTAAGTAGCTGAGGCTGGCCACGAACCCGGATCCTCCGGTCTCAGCCTCCCAAGTACTGGGATTACGAGCGTGCGCCACCATGCCCGGCTGAGCCTGGAACTTTTGACTCCATCATCTCTTGGCATCCTATCAACGGCTCTGTGAGAAAGGTACCATCTGTTACCCCCATTTTACAAGTGGGGAAACTGAAGGTCGGAGAGGCAGCAATGTGTTTCAAGTTCACACAGCTCATAAGAGACAGAGCAGAGACTCCCTTTGTCTGACCCCATGGTCTGTGCTTTCGGCCCTATTTGCTCTGCATGGCCCCAGGTAAACGCAGGGCTGACCTCTCTGGCGATGCACCTTCAAACTCCTTCTTGTTCTTCCTCTGCCCTCTCTCCCCACGTAGGTCCCCAGCCCTGGTCACAAGCACATCCGGCTAAGCCCTCTTCCAACAAGCTTTGCCCCCTCAGTGAGCCTCTGAATCCTTCCTGGGTTCAAATCTAATCTCCACCACTCGCTTGCTGTATGTCTTTGGGCAAGATGCTTCGCTTCTCTGAGCCTCAGTTTTGTCCTCCACAAAATGGGGGTAATTGTGAGGGCTGGTGCAAATATCACAAATTTTGACTTAAGGAATTCTTTTAAGATGTGATCGGATTTGCGTTTTATTATTATTTTTATTTATTTTCTTTTTTTTTTGTGGTACCAGGGATTGAACCCAGGGGCATTCTACCTCCGAACTCCACCCCAGCCCTATTTTTTATTCTTTATTTTGAAACAGGGTCTCACTAAGTTGCGGAGGGCCTCACTAAGTAGCTGAGGCTGGCCGCGAACCTGTATCCTCCTGTCTCAGCCTCCCAAGTACTGGGATGACAAGCATGTGCCACCACGCCCGGCTCAGATTTGCATTTTAGAAACCCAACAGAGTCCTAACTTATATGGGAAAGATATTGGATGGAGCCTAGACCCAGAGGGGCCCACAAGAAGTTCTATACACCTAGGAATGAAGCGCCACCACGCTCTCCTGCAAATCACGCGCATGAAGGACGAGGGGAGGTCTGGAAACGAGCCGGCTGCCAGCTCTGGAGGCTCGCCATGCGTTGCTGAGGGGTGTCATGTCATCCAGGGAACCAACAAATACCTGAATCCTGCCCCAGAACACAGTTGTCACTTACCACAGAATTCACAAGGGCATGAGTTTGAATTCTCTGAACACCAGCCAGTGCCTCGGGGAGGGGAGAGGCCGAGGGAACAGAACAGGTCCACAGGAGAAAGACCAGAAGATGTCTACAGGAGAGGTGGAGCCGGGCGTGGTGGCGCACGCCTGTAATCTCAGTACTCAGGAGGCTGAGACAGGAGGATCGCAGGTTCAAGGACAGCCTCAGCAAGTAGTGAGACACTAGTGAGACCTGTTTTCCAAATAAGAAATAAAATAGGAGCCGGGTGTGGTGACGCACGCTTGTAATTCCGGTACTTGGGAGGCTGAGACTGGAGGATCACAGGTTCGAGGCCAGCCTCAGCTACTTAGTGAGGACCCTCCGCAACTTAGTGAGACCCTGTTTCAAACATAAAGAATAAAAAATAGGGCTGGGGGTGGAGCTCAGAGGTAGAATGCCCCTGGGTTCAACCATCCCAAGTACTATACACACACACACACACACACACACACACACACACACAGGAGAGGCGCGTCCTTTCTGGCTTCCTGGTAAGGAGGGCAGTGTGCTCAGGGTGGACAGTGGTCCTATCCCCAGCTGAGCTTGATGGCTATATGAGCTCCCCGAGGGCAGGGTTGTTCTAAAACATTGGAGTTTTCTTTCTCCTGGTCCCTGAAAGTGCAGCTGATGGCTCTGGGCCCTTACGGACTTACAGGGTAGGTCGATAGAAAGAAGCTAAGCAGCCGGCCCTGGCCAAGCTCGCCGTGCAGAGGAGGGATTCCCACGGAGCCTACGGGGGAGGACCTGTCATCTCCGTCATCCCAACAAGCACAGCCAGAGGGAATGGGAGCAGGCAGAGACGCTGAGGATGGGCAAGGGCTGTGGGGCGTGGGAGCCAAGACAGGGAGGGGACAGGGATATGGAGGCCGGGGAGGGGCGGTAAGGCCCAGACTTAAGAAGCCTCATGTTCCAACAAGCAGCTTCATCTGAGGACCTGTGTTTTCCAAACTTTTCTGCTTGTGGACCTCGTCCGTGGGCAATTGATTTGTGGATGCACTGTGTACTGGTCTCTCCTTTTAAAACAATTTGCGGTGCAGGGTATGGAACCCAGGGCCTTGTGCATTCTGGCAAAAGTTCTACCACTGAGCTGCACCTAACACCCACACCTTTTTTGGTACTGGGGTTTGAACCCAGGGGCATTCTGCCTCTGAGCTATACCCCCAGCCCTTATTTATTTATTTGCAGTACTGGGGATGGAACTCAGGGGCATTCTACCTCCAAGCTACAACCCCCAACCCTATTTTTTATTCTTTATTTTTGAAACAAGGTCTCACTAAGTTGCGGAGGGCCTCACTAAGAAGCTGAGGCTGAAGCCTGGCGTGGTGGCGCACGCTTGTAATCCCAGTACTTTGGGAGGCGGAGACCGGAGGATCCGGGTTCGTGGCCAGCCTCAGCTCTGTCTCTCTCTCTCTCTCTCTCTCTCTCTCTCTCTCTCTACCTCTCTCTCTCTCTCTTCCTAGTGAGGCCCTCCACAACTTCGTGAGACCCGGTTTCAAAATAAAGTATAAAAA